>LD342639.1:116789-138861 GCA_001465055.1 Ptychodera flava | reverse complement strand
TGCTCTGGTCTCTGGAACTTCGCTTTTGCTTGCAAATGCTTTCTAGTTTGATTTGAATTACAAGCAAGCAAAGCAGGTGCACTTTCCAATATACCTAGGTGGTAATTAAAAACAGATCAGCGAAGGCAAAATACAGCGGTCGATTTTTCTGCATCGTAACTGTAATTTACGTCTATTATTTCCCAATGCTAATCACTCTAACAGTTTTTCATCAGCTTCGCCGACAGTAAAATAACAGCAAAAACATTACAACAATACGATTCGAAACAGAGAACATATCCGTCTTGTACACAGTTTCCACAATCAGGCAGGTGTTTGCTTGACACAGCCCGTTCTCCGCTGAAACCTTTATCATTCTGAATATCCAGGAATATAATTATGCACACATCGGTGCATCATGTATGACGTCATTTTGATGACAGAATAGAGTTATATTGACTTACTTGGCTAACATCGTTAATGTTACTTATAAAAATGACGAATTAGAACTGCGTCGACGGAATGTCATGGAAAACCATAGGAGGACAATTCAGGTTAGCAGTTTACATGCCATGACTCGGCTGTCTTGGTCGATGACCTTGAACTTTAGTCATTAGGGATTTATGGGAATAACACATTTACTGAAACTCTGTACGTTGATCTGATTTATATAACAGTAAGGGAAACATCATTTTCTATTGGTATCTGAATATTTAATGCTACGTGCGACATTATCATTTTATACTTTGATTCCGTTGACTAGGGATGGAATTAGTTTGTATATACTCACTGACGCCATGACTAAATCGCCATGCCTTCTCACAGATTTCGTATCCGTCAAATTCATATCTGAATCTTTGACATTCTGGTATTTTCTTCCTCCTTGTGCCACCTTTATTTCCCATCTGTTCCATCTTCTCAAGCAACAGAATGTCTTTTTCCGCCTTAAATTTTGTGAATTCGGTTAAATAAAAACGATACTGAAGACCCTATCTGCGCTGAGTTGACTGTAACTTTGATTTGAACAGCCGCAACTAACTTCAAATCCTGAAGTTACTTCGGACGCATGGTTATTTGCATTAGTTTCACGACTTGATCCGGTAGAAACAGGAAAATTTACAAAAGAAATCCTGAAATGATATTTGGCACTGATATTTTAAATCGGATTCTCTGAATCACTACCGTTGCTGCTCTCATCACTTGAAAGTTGACCGGTGTAGGATTTCTCTGTCGATGTCATCAAAGAAATATCGATGTCGATCATACATTAATTGCCCCGATCTTCGTCTTACTGAAGGTCAATGGTAACTCTTGAACACATTTAAATCTTGAAGCATTGGGAAACTGCAGGTATTTCAATTTATTTTGCACTCATTAAAACTGTTTGAAAATGACATTGAACACTAATATTTGTATTGCATTTTTGCATGATCAGTGTTTGAGTCACAAAGTTAAACAATCAAACAATGATAAAACATTTTGTACCTGTTTAAAACAGCCCAGTTTGCGTGAGATTAGAGATCAAAGAATGTACAGGAATGGAAAAGGTATTTCAATTTATTTTGCACTCATTAAAACTGTTTGAAAATGACATTGAACACTGATATTTGTATTGCATTTTTGCATGATTAGTGTTTGAGTCACAATGTTCAACAATCAAACAACGATAAAACATTTTGTACCTGGTTAAAATAGCCCAGTTTGCGTGAGATTACAGATCAAAGAATATACAGGAATGGAAAACTTGCGATTTTATTGTTTCATTTGCAAAGTCTTACATTTCTGTAAATGATGACAATGGACCAACGATCAGAGTCAGTATTTTTCTGAATCCATTCATAGTTTGTTCAATTTGTAACTTAGATATTTTACAGCCAGAGAAATGACCTCGACAGCTGTGCATTTTCATTGGCTGCCGGCTTCTAATGAATGATCTGATAACCGGCATCGTTAAATGTCACAATGGTTACTGAACTTAAATGAATTAAAACATTCGTTTCTGTGATAATAAAGGATGAATTCATTACGGTTGTCCTTGATCCTGTGCACTAATAATAGCATCTGCTGAGACGATTCCTCCTTAACCCCTTTTTATATTCAACATTTACTTTATCAGACAATCATTTGTACATATAGAATACGAAACTTTGTTTCTGCAATATTGTGTTTATCAAGAGATTACCAAAACTTGTGTCATAGAGTACAGAGAAAATAAATAAATAAACAAAGATAAGAAAAAAATAATGCAGAGATTAAATTTACAGTTGGTTAACGGTACAAGAAAAATCTCTCGTAAATGTCGCGAACAACTTTAAAAGACTAGAGAGCGCCTTAGATCCATGACAGAGGGCATCTGCCTAAAATACGACGACCAAGGTCGCATAAACACAACCACCCTTCGATAAATCATCCAATGAGAGTTAAAACGTCAATCTATCAATAAGTGTTGAAGCTTCATGTCAATTCAAAGAATTCATATCAATTCAATTCATTTAGAAAGATGGATTACGGCAGACAGAGTAATGTATGCCGCGAACTGGCAAAATGATTTTTAACAATGCATTGGCAAATGAACTCAAACAGACAATCCGAAGAAGGCAAACAACAAACACACGGACAAACATAAATAACATAGAATCGGAAGTAAAGGTTGGATGAATGCGTTCTTTCCTAACTTTAAAGCAGTCATGTGTTAGGTCTAAATGGCTGTCGTTTTATATACTGAGCGTGAAAACATAACACGTAAGTAAATGGTTGTTAAGATTAAGCTGAAGTAGGACCACGTATGCCGTGCTGCCTACAGGTGTTTCTCAACAAACTTTGGAGAGCCCTACGCTAAAAACGCATGAGAAACAGAGTACGTAAATTAGAAGCAAAGTAGTACAACATGTTAATACACGCCTTCTATAAAAACACAGCTCAGCTGAGTAGGAGAAAAGATATCAATCACAATGACAACAACGCAAACACACTTTCTCTCATGACCTCACATGACCTGTGTCACCTTGTTCGTGCTACTTTGTCTATTGACTTTCAGTACACGAGTAATCAGTGAATCGTTGTTCTTAAACTAACTACTATAGGATCACAAAAGCGAGGTTATACTGGCCAAATGCGTACAGAGCGTAAAAACATAATCTGTTTACTAGACCCTCCTGTCAAATTTAATAACTTCATACCCAATAACAGTCACCGAGATGAACTTTATCGGCCGTTTTTCAGAACAGTTGGATTTAAAAGAAGTGTGCTTACTTAAGTTATTACATTGCCAAACGTCAGAGTTACAGTCACTGCTTATAATGCGGATATTGCGTCCGACCATGCTCTAACACCATGGTTGTGTCCACCCACTTAAATTGCCTATTTCAATTATTGCTTTATTGCCCCTTCATTGATATCACTGTAAAAGTGCATCACTTTCAAAAATAAATCGAAATTGATTTTGTAATGCTTAGTTGATTCTCCAAATATGAGGCACTTTGAATAAAATTCTTTGTTTTTTCGTCCGCGTGCTGATAGGTTTTTAGAGAAAATAAAGAAAACGAACACAATGTTAACACTATAAAAATATAATGTTTCCAACAAAAACCAAATAAAAACTGAGCTGATGTTAGTACACTTGTGTTCTATCTGTTTATTTTCCTAGCTGGCTGGTAAAATTTTCAAACATCCGAGGGCGGCAAACAAAGAATATATTTAAAATGGTCTAACAAAGTGAATAACTTCAGATGACCCACGTCATGCCGGGCAGTGTGTTCCTCATTTGCGCACTATTTACGCAGTGTCTTCGACTACCATCACAGTGGAATTTTATGTTTCAAGAAACTTTAGTTTCAGCCATTTCTATCGGTATTAGTCTTAGTAACATTAAACATCAAAAATTGAGGCGAAATGTGTGATTTCAGTGCCGATTATACTTCCAAGTTTGAGTTTTAGCGCTCGTTCAGTGTCAGTGGAGTTGCAACCAACTCGAGGCAAGTGTACGCGTTCAGTGTACGTTGTGACCACCTGACCTGATACGTAGCTCGATAAATTAGCATATATACAGAAGATTTTTGTGCTTGTCTTATACTTCGGGCACCACACCCGTGCACCCTAAGTTGCGCACTTACTCAAAACCTTAGAGGAACACTGAATAAGCGCTTTCGAACAATTACGAATACTGCAAATCTATTTGTTCCTGTGTGTAGCAGTATCCAAAACGTCTATCGGAATTCATCAGCATCATGTCAAGTAACAGTCGTAGGGGAATCACTGACAGTCGAGACAGCAGCAGCGGTGGCCAATACACTGAACGTGATCGGCAGAGAATTTCTGCTGAAGTCGATGCCGCCATTGCGGGAGGAGTCATGGGAGCTTCCGCATTTGCAACTGGTCACCAACCCGACGACAAGGACAATGAAGCCAAGCCAAAGACTGACCACAGTGGTCAGGCTGCTGCAGCTTCTTCAAGTGCAAGTAGGTTGTGGATAAATCCAAAGAAGAATGGAAGGAAAGACAAGCCAAAGTAAGTGCAATGACGTCAGGGTAGACGAGGTGAATGAAATGTAGGCCAAGGTGTAGCCATTATCGTAAAACATAAAAGACATCCTCGTTCAAGCAAAAATCAAATGCCAAGTAACGAACGCGTGGTTTTACAGGGTTTTTCTTTCTTTTTTACTTCCGTGTTTACGTAGCTCGGCAGGTAAAAATAGGGTAAGTCGGGTTTACGGAACAGCACAATTTTTTGTTCGGCCTTATACAATGACTATGTTTGAAATGCAGCAACCCACTCTATCTTTATAACAGGGAGCAACGTGGTATTATCGACACGTAACTGACAGACTGTGAAATTAATATATTGATTTCCTGATCAGGTGTTATAGTAATGATAATACCAAGTTTTGTGTACTATAAATGTCCTCTGGTCAGAAAATGTTTGAATGCAGCTAGTAGGCCAACTCTAGCTTTATATCTTGGAGAACGCGGAATTTCGATGCATATGGACTTTGTGACTGACTCATCGATTATTTAATATCATGGTGTTTATCAACTCAGACATTGGTACCTCAAATAAGTTCTCGTAAATCAACATCTGTAAATATAATTTGGGAGAAATCGTCAAGGAGAGGCAAGTTTGTTCTCAAATTGAATGGTAACTTGTCAACACCAGTGGGGATGTGTCGCTTACATTTTGCTGAGAACCAGACAACAAAAATTTGTTCAAATGAATTGCAATAAAATTGCGCTTGACTAGAACATAGTGTAGTGAAGAGAGAAGAAAATGTAAACAGGAAGTGGTTATGAGTGATAAAAGCAAAGTATTGACGACTGTTTCATCGTTGATACTATTTTGTAGGGTGCTAAAAGATCGTTCAATGCTCAAATCATTTTGTGGGACGTGAAGTGAACCTTGAAAATGAAGGAAACACTTCAATGTTGGTGACGAAAACTGAACAAAGCATCGGATGACAATACAAACTGTAACAAATGTGTAACGGGCACATGAGAAACGAAGTAATATGCAAGTTTTTACTCGCGTAATTTTCTATATGTATTGTTTAGCGAAGTTACTGACACTACTAGAGTAGAAAGTAAATTGTAAAAGCTAGCCCACTCTTTAAAACACAAATAATTAAGCACAACGTAAGATTTTAAATTATTCAAAGGAACGTTTTATATTATAACTGTGCGAGGATCTGCTATTAGTGACAGTCTTGGTGTTTTCCTAACGTGAGTGGAATGGATTCTCCACCATTTCACAACTGTCAGAGAGCCACAACTAATCTACAAGTTTCATAGCCCCTGCAATTGTATTCCTGAGCATGCAACTACTATTGAAACTAATGAAGTGTAAGAAGGCTTACAATGCAATAATCCGCCAGCAACTGCTCGACGATTGACTCGAACATGGGGCATGTTTTAACTCTCCAACTTTTTTCGGCTTGTCTCTGGGAATTTGTACATCACAGTCCTCTGGTATCAACAGACTATCTGTTTGGACTGACAGTCAAAAATTTTATCTACCGTTCTCTTCCGTTAAAAGTAAGACTTGATAGACTTTCCATATTTCCAGCCCTCTTCTGTCGAGCTTCATTCTTCTTGAGCTACAGTGATATACTTCACTTCACTTTGTCGGAAGTGCTACGTCGCTTAACGGAAATAAACGTATCTAACCTGTATAATATGATCCGTCGGAATTTTTTAAATCCATGTCTCACTCTGCCAATATGTTCACTCTACGACTTAGCCACGGTTATACTTTTGTAAGAATTCGTTGACGCTTTCTTGCTTTTCATGAAACTTGAAGACATAAAATGTATATACATTAAAGCTGAAGTCGCTGAAGAACAACTCTTACTGTGAAATTCAAAAATTTGTCTCGTGCAATTTTTTGTATGTAGTCCTTTTGATCCTTAACTGAGAAGAAGGTGGTTGTCTTACAAATTTACCAGAGTGCCATTGTCAAAGTACACAAAAAAGATCATACCTCCATGAAACAATGTCAATTTTAAATTCCGTATCATGAACGACGATATCGTAATTGGTCTGTAATAATACATTTACAGTTCATTTCGCGTATTTGAGATAACATTTTGAATATCATAATTTCTAATACCTGTCATTTGCGCATGCTATAATTTAACTAGAGCTTTATTGAGATATTCTGTGCTCGAAAATTAGCACGTTGACTTAGAAGGCTTCCTGTTCTAAATATAGACTAAATTATCTTGAACATCAGATTGGTTCTCCTAGAGGATGGGATTATGTAAGTTGATCCTTAATATGACTGTTTAATCGTAAAAGAGCCAGTTTATCTAAAGATGTTTTAATTTCATTCCTACACGGCAATGCTAACTTCGGGCAAGTTATGATAATATGCATAAAATTGAGTGCAACTGGAAGCCACTTTCTTAAAACAATGGGGCATAGCAGCGGCAAAAAACCATGTGACCATCAAGATTTACTGAGCAGATGAATTACTTCCTGTACTGTGATCGAAGGTTGTCACGGCCACGCGTAGATAGCACCAGTGCATTCATATGAACACTGGCATGTCATACGTAGTGCACAAATCACTGTACAAAGAAGCTGTGTATTTTAATTTAATTTATCTGAGATTTTGAGGGTATTCTCCAAATGGCAGTACTTATCACAAATATTCCTTTTGGGGAGGAAATACGGGATAGGTGCATTGATGCCGACAAGATTGTGCAAACGGCTGTAAATTCCAACTGTGTTTCTCCAAAGAAGTAAATTATTTAAACAATTGGTTTGACTGTATATTACATTGGAATGCAAATATCTGTAATAACCTATCTCCAAGCTCCGTCATTGCAAACACATTCTTGTTGTTGACAGTCACCATTCGTTGTACACATGCACGCATCAATTAAATAATTTCAGGCGTATTAGGTGACCCTATAATACGGTTTACAACAGGTTGGAACAAACGCGACCTACATCTATGTACAAATTGATAAAGTCCGAATGTAGAGACAATAAGTCAAGCAAAGATAACTATGACCAAAAGGGATGCTGTCAGAAGTCATATGTGAAAGGTCAAGAGACATTCATCCTGCTGTGGGGTTGCAATTTATAAAGCCTAGTACGGCTGCCAATAATTGGCTCTGAATCAGACAAATAAAATGAATTGGCTCTGAATCAGACAAATAAAATGAATATCATCTTATAACAATGTCTTCCTTCCTACAGCATTGTTTGCATACACATATCAAAAGTAAATGAGTAGGAAATATGCTAAATAATGGTCAATTGTATGAACTGATGTACCACATTATTGTCTCGAAAGTCTCTTTTTTCTTGCATCATTGGACTTCTAAATATTTGTTGAGGTCATTACAAAATGTAACTCATCATTTTCCAAAGGGGAAAACATCCTCTTTACTAGTGTCATCATGCAAATGTCGCGTACTTCAAGTGACCATTACTTAGCATATCATGATATTCACGTCTATGATAGTCTGAACAATCTCTTGATTTTCTTATTTTGTTCTATTTTGCTCCTGGACAGGAAGCATATGGGGAATAAGGCTTTGATAGTGAGTAATAAATGGGGAGGTCCGATCCAGGGAGGAGTGACTGATGCTGTCCATCTGTTAATCCGACTTCTTCGTGAATTGGGGTTATCAGTCTACTGTACCGCCCTCACAGCCACAGAAGCAGAAATAAAGGAAGCCAAAGAATATGGCGTTGAATTGATTGTACCATCACCGATTCCAAGATTCAAGGTCAGGAGTGAGACACCAAATGCTGATTGGCTGTACCGACATGAAGATTACTTTCCACATTTGAAAGAGTTAGCCAATGTCAGATTCGTTTTCGGATTCGGTACGATTAACTCTGACACCGCGTTTAAAATTGAGAAAGATGTCTTTAAGAAGGCAGATTTCTACTTGATCAATCTGTTTGACAGGGACGTCATTTCCCCTGTCATTGCTAATTGTGAGGCTCCAGAACTAGAGCTCCGACGCGAGAACGTATTAAAAGAAGGCCAAGATTCGAGCTCAGTCTTCTCCGTTGGACGCAGTATCTTCAAAAGTTACAAAAAAATATATCGCAAAGATACAAAGATAAAACACTATAGATTATCTCCGATGGTAGATGAGAATCATTTTAAGATTGACGCCCCTGAATTTGACAATGAAGATGACGAATTCCAAATTTTGTCACTGTTCCAAGAACACGAGTTAGAATATCTGAAAAGTGACAGTAATATCGTGAAAGCCATGAATTCGGTGGCAGACTCCTTTTATCAAATGAAGAAAGCCTCCTTGAAATGGAAAATTCTCGGAGTACCAAAGCGTTGTGAATCTGATCTTATAAAGCGTATGAATCCCCATTCAAAGTTAAAAGTAATATTGGCCCGAATGCCATCTGCTGAACACTTGAATGATGTACTCGGCCAATCCAATCTTGTTCTGGTTCACCCATACTCTGTACATTATGTCAATCTAACACTTGCTGCTATGGCTGCTGCTGTTCCTATCATTGTCCCCGAGGGATCCCAGAGCCACGAGCTGATTAAGGTGCATATGCGTGATTATGAAGAGAGCGTCGTTGTAGATATGAGCGATTCCGATGAGTTGCTGAAACGTATCCGTGATTTTCTGTGTCAATACGAGATTACACTAAAAAGGGCGAACAACATCAAAGATGTAATAGAGAGTAAGGTGGAAAAAGAGCTGAAGAACATTAATAATGATTTCTTCAGAGTGGTGCAGGATGACGCAGAGATTAAACATGAAATAATCTTAACAAGAGAGAAGCACTCTGCCCAGAAAACACAAGGTATTAGCTGTAAAACGTTTTATTAGCTACTAAAGACTATGTATATAGAAGCTATTAGTGTGGTATATGTCCGGAGTCATTCTGTCTGTCTGTCTATCTATCTGTCAGTCAGCCTGCCTGCCTGCCGGTTAGTCTGCCGGTTAGTCTGCCTGTTTGTCTGTCGTTCTGTCTACGTTAAGTTTTTCTGTCTTTTTGTCTTTGTCCTGTATGCCTGTATGCCTGTATGTATGTATGTATGTATGTATGTATGTATGTATGTATGTATCTATGTATGTATCTATGTATGTATCTATGTATGTATCTATGTATCTATGTATGTATCTATGTATGTATCTATGTATCTATGTATGTATCTATGTATGTATGTCGACTCAAATGTTATGAAGAACTAATAAACTTTACATTTGGTGTGTAGATGTGTCATTGGCATACAGCCAGGCTTTTTTGTGTTCAGATATTGTCATAAATATTCAAATATTTAAAGCTAAAACGTCCCCGGTTCGGTCAAATCTTCTTTTCCTTTGGTATAAAGGCCTTTGGGGATGGCCAAATTCAGACCTGTTCAAACTGTGATGAAATATGCAATAATGTGATTTAGGCAAAATTTGTCGTTTGTGATAAAAAGTGTCTAAAATTCTTTATTTATGAAAAGTGCTTGTCAGAATGCTTGGATATCTATTTGCTCTATGGGTCGTCAGGGGTGGGCTCGTTAATTTTTTTCAAATGTTGAAATGTGCAAATTTGTGTTGAAAATTGTAATTTTTTGTTCAAAAATATCTTTCGGGGAAAGTGCTCGTCCCATAATTTAAAATTTGGTAGGCAGAATTGCTGTGATGACCCTGTCCTTTTTACCTTTTTGCTGCCAAATAAGAAATAATTTGTTTCGGGGCAATTTTGCCACTTTCGGCAAAACTCATCTCCTCAGAATCAATTTGTCCAAGTGCCCTGACACTGGTTAAGATGATACTCGGACAGCGTGCGAAATTAACGCTGGTCCGCTGGTCCGAGACCAACAGAATTCCCGACGGACCAGCAGTTTTTCCAGACCACTGGTCCTTCGGACCGGCGCAAAATTCACATAATAATTTTGAAAACCGAATTTGTTTGCCTATATGTATCCAACTATTGTCGGTCCGAACCCCTCTTGCATGAGTGTTTTTCCAAGTTTTGCTACTGCAATACGCAACGAATTACAAACTCTTCGGACAGAGAACGACAGCCACGACAGCTTAAAACTTTTTTAAATAACGCACGTAATTGGCCGATTTCAAGGGAAGGCTGTTATTTTAACCAATCACAATTCTTGATACTGGCAAAGTTTGTTAGAAAGGTCATAGGTCTTGCAAGTCTGCTGTCACACGTGCGCAACCTGACTACAGTGACTACGCTGTTGCGGATCGCCCTACCTAAATGTGGCGGGTTTTTTTTGAAAGATGTGAGCCCTAAAGAAGAATACAAAAACAAACGAAAAGGAGAAGCAACAGGCACGAAGGGAATATGAGGCCAAAGAAAAAAATTGTGCTGTTCCGACTACCCGACCTAACCTATTTTTTGCCTGTCGACCCTAAACTTTTTAGAGATACGTAAACACGGAAGCAAAACTGAGAAAGAAAAAACCCGTAAAATAACGTGTTCGTTACCTGGCACTTGAGTTTTGCTTGAACGAGGATTTCTCTTATGTTTTTATTCCTTTTATATGTATTATACATTTTTCTGGAAGTGTTGTGGCCAGTATTTGATCGCCCAGAACCCCTGAAAATTGCATATTTGAAAATAAAAATGTTTTGGAAAAAAAATCCCTGCCGTCCTACCTACCCTATTTTTGAAAACCATTTTATCGGAACAGCAGAATTTACTTTTTTTTACCTCATCGAGAAAGACGAAAACCGCGACCTTTTCAGAATGCATGGCAGAATGAGTTCGGCGACTGGTTGTTATTTGATAGAGGCAAAGATGCATGCCATGCCGACTAGAATACGGCGATCTCTCTACCCATAAGGTAGCCGCATATCTTGTAAGTCTGCTTGCTCAACTTATTCTAAGGGTCCGTTTGTAGCTGGCACTAACAACGTTAGACACTCGAATTTAGCCTCACACAGTCCGTCAGAGTTTCATAAAATCGCCGTGGAACACGCTAAGAACCGTAATGCGCCAAAGCTGAGGCAACACTGTAAAAAATGAACAGTGCGGTCTTCACAAAACTCTGCTATCTCAGTATCTGTTCCGTAATGCCAATGCTATATGTATGAATAACTGTCCATCAAAAGACTTTGTCTGGATGGCTTCACTCGCCGATAAAAGAGGAGTTGCTGACAGATGCTGTGACAATCACTGCATCTACATCTAATCAGGAACAGAAAACTGTGCAAAAGGAGGTGGATCCTGCAAATGCAGTTGCTACTCAGTGTGCTGATCAGGACACCGATGGAGAATCAGACTAGGAATCTGACTTTGAGTTTGGAGACTCTAGCTGCTCTGAGAATGATGATGCTCGTGAACTGTTCGAAATTATGGTGTAAATGAAAACTGAAGACTTGTTCTGAAAGACTTTTCCGCATGTTTATTTTAAATGAAAACTGAGACTATTTCCCATGTAAATTGGAAATGAGGACTGAAAGGATTTTTTTTCATATTAATTTGGAATGAAAACTGAAAGACTTTTCCTCATGTTAATTTTGGGATGAACTATAAAAACCTTTTCCCATAGAGATCTGGTTCTGGGTGATACCTACCTGTGGTCAAGGCATATATTATTGAGCAAAAAAAAATTTAAATTTTAAAATATATATATTTGTTAATTTATTTGTATCAATATTATATAACAACACCAGAGTAGGAGAGACTGATAACGTACCATGTTATCAGCTATTTTTAGTTAGTTTTTGTTAGTTTTTTGTTTGACCAACATACATCAAGAAGGACCAGCAGATTCCCTTTGCTATTGGTCCTTTGGACCAGCACGCATTTCAAGTTAATTTCACACACTGTACTCGGATTGACTTCAGACCAATTTCTTCACTTTTAGGCAAAAGTAGCAAGATTGAAAAGTGGAGGCAATGCGTGTAAACTAACAATTGCCATCTTGATATAGTCAATTTGATGTCTATATAGTTTTACAAAGTGAATTCTATTTATGTTAGTTTGTTGAGAGGGTAATTGTAACGCACAGAACAGCCCAGAAGGTGCCAGCATGATCCTATGAAAGATCTCCTGTTTATTACTACATTCTTTGCGTATATAAATTCATGTGAGAGAATGTTGACTTTGGGTTAAATGTTGCAAGATCACCATGAGATGGTCAAAATACTTTATTTTAAACATGTGCTCATCTACCTACATGCGCGTTCATTTCTCCAAGGATATGCATACTCTGTGGTATGGATGCATTTGTATCTGTATATGTGTGGGATTTGCGAGTATGTGCATTTTTCTAAAATAACTCCTCAGAGGACTGTTGCTCTTGCCAACTGGTATTATGCTGTGTATGTCTTCCAAGCCAACAAAGTCAACGGTAGCTAATGTGCCATTGGCGTGATTTTATGTTTTCGTATATCAACAACACGATTTTATATCATATATATATCATATCCTCACTGGAATGTTTTTTACCAATTCGCTGATGTAAAATGTTAAAGACATTTCTAAACTCTTAGGGAAAATAGATATGGAATGTCATTCTTCATTAAATAATATTTGCATGTATGGTCATGTATGTATGTCACATTTTATATATTAATTTGGCAGATCATGAAGAACAGCAAAAGACAGACCCTCAAAAACCTTCAAGAAAGAGAGAGGCACAGGAACGTGATCCATGTGAGTATATTATCCGTCAATTTGTCACAAAAGTAAAATAGGCAATTAATACTGACTAAGTAAGCATCGTCTACTTACAATACAAATCTAAATGCAATCTATTTCTGGCATCGGCTTTGGTTTTGGAGCCTCGCGGTACAGAAATATTGAGCCTAGCTTTGTTCTCTAAACACCATTCAATCCTTGTTTTTACATACATAGGTGTCATTAAACTGAAAGTACGAGTGATTGAAGTCGTTGCAGAGAGAGGACGTACAATTGAGGAAGTTGAAAATGGTTTCTATGAGAGTGAGGAAGTCAAAGAACAGACTGAAGAGGTCGGGGAGATACTTGATAAACAACATGAAGAGATGAAAGTGAAGGACATTGGTCATGAAAGTATTTCCTATACAATGTCATGTCAGTCATTAGATGCATTGGAATGCCTAATGAGAAAATATGAGAATGGTACACTCCAGGACATAATGGAAAATAAATTCCTGTCTGATAAACTCCTGGATAAAATCGGTGCATTTTACTTGGCTATTGATGTAACTATTGACTACGAGGAATATTATTTGTGTAGAAAGGAGCTGATCAAAAGACACGGTAAGTAGACACTTTGTTTTACAAGTGATTTGACACGTTTGATCATATGGAAGCTGTTGTACGTTACATGCACCTATTGAATTACGCCAAGTTTCAAGCGGTTGAAAAATATTAGTAGGTACTGTGTGAAGGCTTCTGTCACCGAGGTTTTCAGGGGAATGTAAGTCGACAATTCAATGGTTCTGCACTTCATGGTAACCAATGACAAACTCGAATAACGTTATTCAATACAGTGTTAAAAGACCCTGTTATTGATTTTCTAATAACATTTACCTGCCCCTGTTGGTCACTGAGGGACCTAATTTGCTTATCTCTTTGAACAGTCACTTTGACTCGTATAATTCTTGACGACCTTGACACTTTACATAATTTTAGGACTTTGTTTTTTGATAGTTATTTTTTTAAAAATTATGGTAGTGTTTTGAGAGTAAGCTGATAATCAACATGTGCCTTCATTCTTTCTACAACACACTCTTATCTATTTTGGGGTTTTGCTATCCTTTTCACCGAATAATCATGTTCCAAATTTCATTAAGGTAGTATGCGCCTCAAAAGTTCCTAAACAAAACTTTCAACCAATCTCTTATGAAATCAAGAATAACAACCAGGGATCACCGTGCAAAGATTCAACTTGAGAAACAAATTACCAAACATTTACCGACATTTGAAATTCAAAATGGCCGCCATCCCTGTGTGAATAAACTAAGACTGTAGTTTTCTTACAATGAGCCTCCTGCAAGTGGTAGATCGGCAAAGAATTGTAAATGTTAGAGAATAAATATCTAAAATAAAAAGGAAAAACAATGAAAACAATCCTGTATCGGTACCTCAACTTACTTCTGAATAAAGTGTATACAATTGTATTATTATCTTAGTAACCTTAGTTTTTCACTCAAGCTTATACATGACCAAGCAAAACTTAATCGATTAAGTAAGGACATAGATGAGCAAGTATCTGTGTTCAATGGATATTAATAATTTACAGATCATATTTTATGTTTCTGCATGTATAAATTATATGGTTTTTTCCTGTCAATTCAGGGCTTTCTCCGCAGCTAGGAAGACATACGTATAAAATTCAGCCTGTGTTACCACACAAGACTGTGAATGCATCAGGAAGAAAGAACAAGGCCAGAGATCTCTTGAAGGCTTTTGAAAGGGAGGGTGACAAGGTGACTGAAAGCCAGATAAATACACTTGACAAGCTTTTGCACGAAAAGGAGGAGAAAAGACTGATGGAGTGCCATCAATCCTTACAAGAACCCAAGGAGCGGGTAGGACGTGTTGAATATGGTATGACACATTTCCCATAGCTTACTACATACATACATACATACGTACATGCATACACACAAACATACATACATACATACATACATACATACATACATACATACATACAATTATGTATATATATACATACATACATAATATCAAGTATGTACGTATGTACAGACACATACACAAGCACACTCACACGCACATACGCATGCCAGCAAATACACAATACATACATACAAACATACAAATATATACATTCGTACATACAAGAGACACACACCTACATACTTTCATTACATCATAGATGAATACATACCAGGTTCATACATGCACACATACATACATACGTGCGTGCATGCATGCATGCAATTTACATTTACAACTAATTACTTTCTCTCTGCTTTTTTAACTGGAGCATCATTGTCACTAGTGTACTGATTGCTAATGAAAACATTACATGGCTGCATTTTGATTGATTTAATATTGCTGTTTCATGTGTTTTTTTAAAAATATAAACATAGTCAATGTTTCAATACATCATCTTTAATTGTTTCTTATATGCAGATTCTCCTCGGTCTGCTCAGCATACTCAAGATGACTCTGAATTCACACCAATGACTGAGGTACATCTACTGTCAGACGACGAGATAGCAGAGAAGAATGAAGAACTCGAGATCAAGGTCACCAATCTTACAATAAGTGGTGGAGTAATACGATCATGGAACAGAGAAAGGGGGCGAGGAAGAGACATTCTAAAATCGATGGTGGTTGAGGGAGACAGAACAGGGAAAGGTGAATTAAATCCACTTCTGAGTAAGTTTGCAGAGGTGAAGACAGAGACACGAGTCCTTGCCACCAACCATCCTGAACTGGTGATGAAAACTGAGAAGTTATCAGCGTATGCAGATCATATCGTTAGTGATGCAGAAATCCCTGAAGAAACAAAGGAAGTGTACCTGGATGTGAGACGAGTTCAGAAAGGTAAGTTAAGGTTAACACCATTCACTGACATATCAGTGAATATCTACTGACCAATCAGTGTACATCTACTGACCAATCAGTGTACATGCACTGACCAATCAGTGAACATGCACTGACCAATCAGTGTACATCTACTGCCAAATCAGTGGACATGCACTGACCAATCAGTGGACATGTCCTGACCAATCAGTGCACATGCACTGTCCAATCTGTGTACATGCACTGACCAATCAGTGTACATGCACTGACCAATCAGTGAACATGCACTGACCAATCAGTGCACATGCACTGACCAATCAGTGCACATGCACTGACCAATCAGTGTACATTTACTGACCAATCAGTGTACATTTACTGACCAATCAGTGTACATGCACTGACCAATCAGTGTACATTTACTGACCAATCAGTGTACAAGCACTGACCAATCACTTTACATGCACTGAACAATCAGTGAAAATGCACTAACCAATCAGTGAACATGCACTGACCAATCAGTTGACATGCACTGACCAATCAGTGTACAAGCACTGACCGATCAGTGTACAAAATGCACTAACCAATCAGTGAACATGCTGACAGTTTACATGCACTGACCATATAATCATTGTAGCTGCACTAACAAATCAATGTACATACGGTAGCTGTCTTCATGATTTACCATGAATGGAATACACAGGAGATTGTGCCCTACATAGAATTGACTTTCAACAAATATAGCTAGGTTAAAAAGACAGCATTTTATCAACATTTCTATTTTGACTGCTTTCATGAAATTCTGCATTATAGTATGGGATTTTATGTTATATAGTCAGTCACGTCTTCTCCGATACAGTGGGTAAATTTGTTGATCAAGTATCATCGTAGACAATAGACTTGTAGACCTTTCTCTTCAAACCTATGTTTGCCAGACACATGCTGACAGTATTGTAATGTCTGCTGATTAATCTGCAAGAAGTATACACTATCAATACAGTTTCATCCTCCCATGGAAGAATAGTAGTATTTGTTGAAGTTAAATATCAAATACAAATGCAGGGAGAAAATTGCCAAGTATGAAGGGATTTATTTCACCACTTTATGTGTCCAAACAGCAAAAATGTAGTAGCTGGCTGGAAAACATGTCTAAATGTGTGAAGATTAATTTTTGAATTGTTAGTCCTTGTCCGAACTTAAATTTTCGTGGCTTTGTTAAAATTAGGGCACTAAATGAACTGGATGTTTTGCCTGTCTGCGCAGGGTGCAAATTTGTTGAGTGTCTGGGAGTTATAACTATTGAAGATTGATTAATACACAGGATGAATAATAATGACAAAATGATCAAACAGTTAGAGCCCTATGGAGTGATAGATTTTCATCTCTTTACTCTTCATAACCACAAAAGTTTAATAAAATTAAGAAAAAGACATTTTGCAATCTTATATTCTAAAGTTCTTCTAAAATGTTGATTATCAAACTGCAAGGTGCTCAAATCAGAATATTTGACAAGCTTATTTTACTATGATCTTTAAACCATTTTAATTTTTTTTGCACACACCTACAGTGTAAGTCAAAATCTATCCTGCTCCAAATATATTTTTTAGTATCAAATTCTGATGCAAACTTTCCTTGTAAAATATTACAGCAGTGTTGCCAGGTTTCCAGTCCCAGAGGTATCTTCGTATTTCATCTGTGCTGAGAAGTTCAGAGGGACTCACCTCCAACTACACTGTACCTTCCCTGAAATGCTATGTTATCTTCTATGCCATATCTTCCCTAAAACATGAAATAAACAAGTCATTGACAATGACACAGTCCCCACTTGTAATAGGAGTATTAGTCTTGATAGGGCAGGGAAATGTGGTCATTAAGAAGTATCACTGGAGTGTATATGTTGAGATCGATGGGCAAATAGGTCTATGTCATTGTTCCCAATTTGAAACACATGAGGCATGTCTAAATTATGGTTCTAAATCGGGAAGAAAGATCAGACCTCTAGCTGTATTGGCCGGCCAAGAAATACATATACGCATAATTAATGAGGTACAGTATGAAGCATCATAAGGTCTCCCATCATACCATATATGAAGGGTGTACCACTTGTGGTTACTGAGTTATGGACAAATATGTATATATGAGGTCAAAGGTCACCGAGGTCACGTGACATTTTGTCAAAAAAATTGTATTGCTTAGTTACCCCTTTATACCAAAAATCAGACCTCTAGTTCTATTGACTCGCTCAAAATTAGATATGCGCATAATTAATGAGGTACAATATGTGGCGTCATAAGCTGTCCCATCATACCATATATGAAGGGTGTAGCACTTGTGGTTACTGAGTTATGGACAAATATGTATATTTGAGCTCAAAGGTCACCGAGGTCACGTGACATTTTGTCAAAAAAATTGTATTGCTGAGTTATCCCTATATACCAAAAATCAGACCTCTAGCTCTATTGGCTCGCTCAAAATTAGATATGCACATAATTAATGAGGTACAATATGTGGCGTCATAAGCTGTCCCATCATACCATATATGAAGGGTGACCAAGGTGACCAAGGTCACATGACATTTTGTCAAAATATCTGAGATATCTGCGTGAACGGATGGACTCACGGATGGACTCACTGACGGACATGACCCAATCTATAAGCCCCCTGGACTTCATCCATAGGGACTAAAAACTGTGTCACTGCATCCTTTTTGCAATATGAATACGATGAGAAACTACATTTTTATTTTTCTTGGCCTTATACATGGGAGTCTATGGACTGCCTTATACATGGGAGTCTATGGAGACTGCCTTATACATGGGAGTCTATGGAGGTGAAAACTAAAAAGTCCTCTAATACGGAAAAATTTGATCGCATTGTGAAACAAATCGACGTGCATCTGTATGGGGTAGGGTACTATCCTTGTGCAAAGTTTGAAAGAAATTGACCTGGGCATGTCTGAGATATCTGCATGAACTGACGGACGGACGGACGCACGCACGCACGCACGGACATGACCAAACCTATAAGTCCCCCGGACCGTGTCCGTGGGGACTAATAAATACAGAAAGAGGTTAATATTGTAACACTCTCAGTCATCCACAGTTGAGATAATAGCCCCTGATGACATTCATGTAAACACTGTATAAGTAGGCATGTACTGTGTATCAGTCATATCATCAATTGCCTTGTAATCCTAAATCTACTCTATGTACAATTATAAACACACATAAAATAGGAGTACAACAAAGAAAGCATGACAAGTGTGGCACAGTTGTAACAATATTTAAAGAATGAAAAGAGGGGAAACATAGTATGACCACCTTGATATAGTTGTAAATGGTATCAAGCAATAAATTCACTACTGTCCGTATAGCTTTAACCCTTTCACCACCATGGTTTGGCCCAATCCCATTGTTATCAATGGAGAGTGTGGACCTGTTTACAGGAAATTGGGGGTGAACAGGTTAAGGTCTGTCTAGTAACTGACTGATTACACTGGCTGGACATTTATTATCAGTCACATCATTCCGTGTTTGCTAGCAAATTACTAGACTGAGTTAGGCTTTTGTATAGTGAAGTTAGACATAGGGATGCATTGCAGTCTGCAATGTGCATAGCTTAAAGCCGCAATTTTAAATCCCAGGTTCTTGCATTAATGGAGTTCTCCTCCCAGTCAAACACTTAGCCAGTACGATGTTTGATTTCTATAACATAAATTGCACAAACTGATCTCAACCTTTTGGCACCTTTTTGATAATCCTGCAAACAGAGTTTATACAAGCACTTGATTGATCGGCAGTCAGTTCAAATCACCAATGGTCATTGATTCCCCACCACCAACCCTGAACGCTTGGCAATCTGTCTGTATTTTTGCAGCCGGAAAAAAAATAAAAAGTGGCAGTTTCTGGATAGCCTGCCTGCCGTGTTGCCTGTTTGGTGTCCACTTACACGATGAACGCCGCCATAGCTTTGTGCCCTTTTAAAGGGAGGCTCCGCCTTTAATTAACTCCACATCAAACCCGATTGGATTCATGGTCCAGAAGAGAAATATTGTTTTCATCAAACAATATGTGCTTGGAGACTAACCAGTGATGTGTCCGTCAGTCTGTTTTCTGTACAGCAGGTCTCTTAGTTTCACCTATGTAGTGGGTGGACCACTCCTTGCATTGTTTCTATGTCACACCAGATTTATCCAAAACAAACTTTGGTTTTGTTCTTAGGAGCCACTTACTTGTACAGAATTTCTAGTTCATTGCTTGCTGTTACCCCCTCCCCCTCATAGGTTAATATGACATGGCCCTTATAAGGTGTTCCCCTGTTGTGGCTGGGATTGGGTTTTGTCTTATGACTGTTGGGCATATGCCAGATACATAATATTCCATCATATGCCATATTTTCTATACAGTCTTTCAAAAAATTCAAATGTAAATTTCTAAATTAACCTGAAATAGATGCAGTCTACCTGCCTGTTATCTCCTCAATGTACATTGCTTCTTCAACTCTGTGTAACATTCTTCCTGTCTTTTATTTTCATCCAAATTTGATCCACACATGTACAAATTAGGCAGGTTATACTAGGGCACTACATGTTTTGTCTATTGAACTGAAGAATAAAACAGGAAAAGAATTCCATATTAATTGTTTCATGAAATTAGTGAAATAGTACTGATAGCCATAGGATGAATTCAAAGTTGTAGTGCTAAAAACTAATATCATAGCAATTCATATTTCCTCATTTTCATAGTTCAGTGAACATTTCACAGTAAGTGAGGCTACCCACAATTCCCCTTGATTTGTTCACTCAAATATTTTTTGCTGAAGGCTTTTTCAATTTTATCAGTTTCTTAACAATTTTTAACTTACAATTTAAGTTCAGGATTATTTGTTAAAACTATGTTCCAAAATTATTGATTATGTTTAAAATTCAAGAGTAAATTGAATAAGTCGATGTTTTGAGGTGCAAAAAATTGCACACTTGTCAAGAAAAAGTAATCAGCAACTAAGATGGTCTCATCATACCACTGTCAGACATGCAAATTTCCTTTGTTACAAACAATAAAAAAAATCAATACCCTTTCTTTTGCCAACACAGATGCAACTTAGTCCCTTAGTTTCCTTGAAAATATTGTGTATGGCTGTCAAAAATCTATGTCGACACACATTACAAAATTTTTATCTCCTCCTCGGAAAAGGGGTTGATCTTCTCATTATTCACAGTGAGAAATCAGAAAATTATTATTATCAGAACTATATTGCCAGAATTTTGAAATATGGACCGAGTTGTTCTGTGTACAGAAGAAATTTGCTTCAGCTCAGTGAGTGATCTCCGTGTGTACAGATCATGGAGAATTAATATTGTGGGTACGCCTCGCTTACTGTGCATTTTGACATCAAAGGGGAGTCATATAAAAAACATACAGTATCTCTACAACCTTCCTTATCATCCTGGCTAGCATAAATATGTCCTACACTGTTCAAAGTAAATGCAGTGACCACATGAAAGTTAAAAGTATCTGATCCACTGTAGAGCTCAATAGCTTAATGGTGCTTTGAAGCAACAATCATGTTCATATTTTCATTTCCATGTTGTGACAACCCTGGTCTGCAAATGTTATCAGCATAAATAATACTAGATCACAACCAGCGATGGTATACCACTCGATTTTGACCAGTCTGCTTCATATATGCACTCGCTATCACTCGTGCATACATGTCGCAAACTGGTAAAAAACTCATGGTATACCATCGATGGATGTGCTTTATTGCTTAAATATCTACACAACAGTCACCCAACTTGGCATGCATTATCATTGGTGTCAGATAACAGTGAAGGTGAACAGAGATAACAGTGAAGGTGAAATTGCACTGTCTGTAAACATTTAGATAACAGTGAAGGAGAAATTGCACCGTCTGTAAACACTTAGATAACAGTGAAGGTGAACAGAGATAACAGTGAAGGTGAACTGAGATAACAGTGAAGGTGAAATTGCACCGTCTGTAAACACATAGATAACAGTGAAGGAGAAATTGCACTGTCTGTAAACACTTAGATAACAGTGAAGGAGAAATTGCACTGTGTGTAAACACATAGATAACAGTGAAGGTGAAATTGCACTGTCTGTAAACACATAGATAACAGTGAAGGTGAAATTGCACTGTC
>LD342639.1:90106-108442 GCA_001465055.1 Ptychodera flava | reverse complement strand
TGTTATCCTTTGCGTATAGAAAACGCATAACGATGAAAAAAATGCGTAGAGAGTCAATTTCAATGCGTAAATACGCACGATTTTTGCGTAAACGCGAACTCTGACAAATTTGTACACACTGCAGGAATATCAGGTTAGTTTATGTATTTTGACAAAAACTTTAAAAAATAAAAAAATTTCAAAACACAGAATAGGACAAAGATGGATTGGAAGGACATGGAATTGTGGGTGAGAGAATTTGTTATCAAATTGGAAATAGAACATCAGGAACAAACTTTTGAGTAAAGTTAAGAAGTGTTTGCAGAGTTAAGAGTAGCCAACAAACAAACAAACAAATATGGAAACAAAATGATAGTTTCTGAAATTAAATCGAAACAACGAAAGTACAATTAAACAGCTATACAGATGCTGAGTATTGTAAATACCCTAGACTGAGTAGAAAACAAATCTAAATTTCAGTATGGCCAACAAAAAACAACATAAACAATTACTTGAAGCATAGATTATTTCTGTAAATTTAGGGTCACAGTATTGACAAAAGGAAACAGAAAATGGTAAAAAAAAAATTGAAAAAGTATCGACAAATATGTACAAACTAGGTTTAAATACCAAAAAGGGTGATTTATTTGTACAATCACGTGAAAAAACAAAAACAAACTAAAATCTATGTCATGAGTAAATTTCTGAAAAAATGTATTTCAAATATGAAACAGACTTGGTAGGTCAGGCGAATTTGGATGAGAGAATTTGGGAAAATAGAAAAATAATAAATATAATGAATAATTTTGGGGAAATTCTTTTAAAAATTTGCTCAAGGTTAAATCAACACCAAGCAAACAAACAAACAATACAAAACACTCTGTATCTGTGATTGACATCGAAACACAACAAAATTTATAAACTTGCAACTCTATCTGTACAACATGAGCCAATCAACATACCATGACTTACTTTATGGATCAAAAAACACATTTTTATCAATAAAATACAAATCCGTTGCCATAGAAACGTGATTTACATCAACATGTTTTTGTCATGGACATCAAAACACCATAAAACAATTTACAACCTGGCAACTCTATCTGTAAAACATGAGCTAATTAATCAGCAATACAATGACTTACCTTATGGAGGGAAAATCACATTTTTATCAATAAAATACAAATATGTTGCCAAGGAAACATGTGAGTTACATACACATGTATTTGTGATTGAGGTCAAAACCACCACAAAGCAATTTACAACCTGGCAACCATTTGTAAAACATGAGCTAATCAGCAATACAATGACTTACCTTATGGACTAAAAATCACATTGCCATCCATAAAATGCAAATACGTTGCCATGGAAACACGTGAGTTACATAACACTGTAAAGAGGTTATTCCTTTAAATGTTCCGTGTGTTTGTGTAAACAAAAGAAGTTTGCATTCAGTCAAAATTTGTGAGATTGCAAAATGTTTGACTTCATAGAAATTGTAGTTTGCAAGTTGACCTTTGACCTTTGTTTATGTTTTTGTTTTCCCTAGGCTGTCCGGTCAAGGGGAGTGTCCTTGAAGTGTTTGGGTTTGGATCAATGCCAGGAAAATTTGATGGGGTTGAGGGAATATACATCAAGAACAACGGTCAATGGGTTATATGTGATTGGTACAATCATAGAGTTCAGGTTATTGATCCAATCAAACTCTGCTGTGATCTCATCTTACAATTCCATGCATTCCCAGAGTCATTTCTTCCATGGAATGTCACAGTGGATGAAGACAATGACCAATACTTTATGAGTGACGGAGGGAATGGCCAAGTTGTGGTGAGTTCTGGACAAAGCAAGATTCTAAACTGTTTTGGACGCAAAGAAGGAATTGATCCAAGAGGTATCTGCTTGAGTCCTGATGGTTTTCTATTCATTGGTGACTACAATGGATATGTGAGAAAATATAATAAATCTGGTGAACACATTGCAAGAACTGAAGAAGGACAAGTCAGTCGTCCCTTTGATCTGATTGTGAATAAGAAATGTATTTGTGTATCAGATTATGACAGGCTGTGTGTTCATGTTTTGAATCACCAGATGCAAAGTATAAGAGACATTGGCAAGGGACACTTAGAGGGACCAAGGAGTTTGTGTTTTGATCACCAACAAGATGGCATATATGTTTGTGATGCCACTGGGAATAGAGTGGTTCACTTCAATTGTGATGGTGAATTTCTCAGCTATAAAGGTCAAGGTCAGTTAGAGGATCCCCTTTACATTGCACTGTGTAAGGATAATCCATACAGATTAGTTGTAACACAGGATGATGTCTGTGTTAAACTACTGTACATATAAGCAGACATGACACCACATCATGTCAACTCTGCAGGGATATCTCTAGTGAAAATCTACAAATTTTCTGACAAATTTTACACAACTCATTGTAACCATGGTTACATATTGCAACTGGTACATGTAGTCTGTATATCTTTATCTTTGAAGGTAATTTGCATATTTTGTATGTTTTATATACATTTTTGGATCAAACCTTAAAGTGTATGTCTCGCATAAATTCAAAGTTAATTTTGCTTAAAATGAGCCATGCTATATGATTTTGCCACCCCTACTTTATCAAATAAATGCATCACCCCAATGAAACGACGCGGTTAAATATTATTAAAATGCAATATGTTGTGCGACTTTGAAGTTAGCTGCCATTCGGGTCGTTTCGGAATTCGCGGGCATTGCCACCGGAAATGACGTAACTAATAGAATGTACGAGTGAGTGTGTTCACCTCGGCCATAGAGAATGCTTACCGCTGTGGCTTCAACATGGTGAGAAGTTACGCCTTTGGTGGCTGAAGTAACTGCAGCCATTGTCAGTTTATTGCATTGTAGGATGATGTATTAGCCGCATTTGACAATATTACAAGAAATGGTCGGAAAGGAGGCATTCAGACAAGCGTTTTCTGCGGTGCACATTTTCGAGTGCCGTGACTTAGAATAAACACGGTTCGGAAGCCAGATGTACGGTAAGATAGACTTTAATTCCTGGAGTTACTACATCGATTATGTAATCGCAATGCCGTACCAGTACGACCATTGTCACCAGAAAGCTTCGCGTGTATCATCATCAACTGTGGACAAGAGCGAGAACAGCAGCAAGACTGCGACATCGACAGGTTGCCCAAAACATGTCAAGGATGCGGGGGCCGCGGAGAAGTATGGCCGTGTTTACATCCCCCAAGACTGATCGCCGATTCAGATGCTTTACGAAAGTGATTGTAAATAAATAAATGAATACAAGTACTAGATCTCATGCATGTGTGACTCTATAATTAGTAACGTTAGAAGATATCCAATTTTATATTCCTAAAACGTTTACCTAGTGATTGACTGACTCTTTGCGAGACTGAACGATAGGTTGTGTATAATACAGCACGGCGCTGCCAGTAACAGTGACACAACGTGTAGCATGCAAAGAAGTTTATACTGTTGACGAAGCAGTCGCGTTGTCGTCATCTGTTCCCTTCTGCTCGACTAAGTCTCCCCTAAAATATTTTAGCTTCTTTGAGAATTTCGCAGTCATGAAACAACGAACACTGTGCTTTATATCGCTGACACTTAATCAAGAAAAAAAACTGCGGAAGCGTAGCTGATCACTCCGTCACAGAAATGGCCGGCTGAGCCGCGCTAGCCGCCCGGCCTCGGGTGCCAGTGTGCCCGATATTTACATCATGTCAATTTTAATTTATCTCTTCCCGAGAATTTGGCTAGACATGTCTTTACGGTCACATATTTTTAAGAATGCCAATGTTCATGTGAGGTTTTATAACGCCAAACTGAAGATTTTGCGGCGAGAATACTACCTTTGGTGTTTATGCTAACATGACCCTCAGCCTGTTCCACTTCCAGCTGTTGATAGAAAGATGTGTGTTATGAACGGTGGACAATTTTCAACTTGATCTCTACTACATTTATCTACAAACGTCATGGTGTAATTCAAATTTTTATATACAGATTTTGAACGAGGCAATTTGTGTTGAGAAGTAATAATAAGGTGGGATGGCAACTCCAGACTTATATTTATATTTTGTTAGCTTGCGGTTGTGTGTACGGTAGTGCACTGGTGTGTATGTGGTCACGGTGGGCTTGTCACTGACGCGACGGTCAACAAGAGTTCCGCTCTTGTTCTCGATTAGGTTAAGGTTCCGACTGTTAAAATTTGCAGGCCTGTAAATTCTGAACAGCTTTGTCATATCTTCTGTGACGATGATATTCTCAGTTGCACTGCTTTCACTCATGAAATTATCACTATCTCCATAGCCAATGCACGAAGTCACCATCACCCATTCTATTAGTGACGTCACAGCTACTTGCGCGAAAACGGGGCGAGCTCGGCAATTTCCGGAAAATGTCGCCATGATGGAAGTCGAAAAGTGCAACTTTTCCCGTGTTTTCGTCGAAATAACATAATGCAACCGTCTAAAAACCGCTCAAATAAGCTTCAGTTTGTGTGTAAATGTTTGTTTTATTAATACCAATTTCATTGACAACCAGAACTAAAGTATATGCCCCAAGTCAAACGAAAAAGTCTCAAAATGTGGCAGGACTCACACTTTAAGTTGTGGTCTTGGACAAGACCAATTAGTCTAACGTTCTCAGAAAATTTAGTATTTTCCGATTTTTTTCAAGTTTTCCAACAGCAGCCTTTAGCAATTTTTTGAGAAATTTGTCAGAATAATTTGTTGACTTTCACAGATGTGTGCATGAGTGTACAGAAACATACATAGAAGCAGACATGACAATATAACATGTCAAGTCTGCAGGTATATTTCTGGTGAAAATCTACAACTTTCCAGACGAATTTTACACAACACAATGCAACCGACAGACTGTAGCGATTGAATTTTATTGGAAATTCAGACAATTTTGATTATTTCAGCTAGATTTTGGATCAAAAGAGAAGTTTTCCTTCATATCTACCAAAAAATACTGAATTTTTATGTAAAACTGATTCACATCTGAATATTTTTGAAGTTCAGAAAAATCTGTCCATGATAGATCTCACGGCCTGGCGTAGAGAAATGCGCTTACAGTGCTTACACAGCAAGTGTTGCATTGTGTTGGTAAAACCTGTCCAAAAAATGAAGATTTTCACAGAAATGTGTGTGCAGAAACGTACCTTGTGATTCCGATGCTTTTAGCGACTCTTACGATCCAGGGATTTCCTTATATCGGAAATAGTTTCCGCAGTCTACAGATATACTCACGGAGAGAACACGATACTGTCATTCCGACAAGACTGCCATGTTTGAACTGAACGGAACAGGGTAAGTTTACACACTGCCGTAAGGGGGCGCTATGACCAATTACGCTGTCAGAATAGTCTGGCAGAGACCCTGCGATTCGCGTTCTTCCCTGTTGGAACACGCAACAGCCTTCGAATGCAGGCCCATCACGGCGCGCACAAAACAAGGCACAGCGACTGTGGAGAGTCTACTATCAGAACTGACTGAGCGGACTTTGCGTTGTGTTCAAGTCTGAGATAGCGTACGTTGCCACAGACGTGACCCTGCCAATCCAAAACCAGCTAACCGCCGTATTTTTGTCTTTAGATAAACAGTTGATGGGAACAAATGTAAAGATTATCCTTTTTGGTAATGGAGTTCTTTAAATTGCTTGTTATGGCTAAATCAGCTTAACTCTTTTCAATAACAATCACCTCAAATACTTTACTGTTTTAGCTGAGCAAAGATGACTAGTTTTTCAATATGTTAACCCCCTATGTTCGTTGAGCTGCTGCCGTTGAGTGTACAGATAGGCTAGATGAGAATATATCGTCAAAAGTTAATGACCATTGTAAATATTGTTTTCGTACGTTAAAGAAAATGTCTTAAGTATTAATGTCGGAACTAGAAATTTAGCCACCGATTAGGCCTATAGCTGCAAGAAAATGATAAAAAGTTGTTTGATATGATTATCTGGAATAAGAAATAACGTTAAATGTTATAATGTACAATCACTCAAATATGTATATTTCTACCTCGAGGCAAATGATATGTTGCTCTGTGTACGAGTACTTGTAAATAAAGTTTTGATGAAAGCGAAACAAACTGGCGACGACTTGTGTTTGCTTTATTGAACCTTGTAGTTTTTAGATTTCATCTGGTGTACTATAATCAACAAAACCTGCACATGTAGGAAATGTGCTCACAGGCCATTTTTTTGATTTACTTCATAATATACTTGGCTTTCCTATTTCGATCTCACTCATGACACAGAAATGAGAGTCTGGCATCTGTTACTTGCTTTTCCTACAACGATGGAATGGGTCACGGTTACCGGTAGCACAAGGCAGGTGTCGTCGGAACCTCGCTCAAAGGTCGTATCGGACCCATACGACCAATGTGAACTCAGTATCCAAGTTACGGACTGGTTAGTTTCTTCAGCCGGGGATGGATTCATGAGGGTCACCCTTATTTTGACTTTGGTGATGGGGGAGGGGTCACTATGTTTTTGAAATGCTTGATTGGGGTGGGGCTCAATCTGCTCATACTTGAATAAAATGCATCGTACCAGCCATGAATTGTATCATTCATGTGCAGTTTTCAACGCGCCCTTTGGGCGTGTAACTTTAATATATCGGAGAAAGATTTCAGACAAAGTGTGCTCTGAAAAGCATTTTACCCGCCATAAATTGCATCATTCAGTTACAGATGTCGGCGCGACCCTCAGGCGCATAAAATTTGATATATATATATATATATATATATATATATATATATATATATATATATATATATATATATATATATATATAATCAGACATACCTGGATGTTTGCAAATTGAGTCTGTTTTGCAAATCGTACTAATCGTTATGAAATCTGCAGACCATATACAAAGCATGACAAAATAACGATCCTTTACCGCCATTTCTCTATGAGAACTCAGTATGGGAAAGTGCTAATATTTCACAATACATTGACATAAATTAGAAAGAGAAAAATGACAAAATATTTTTCATTCTCATTCATGCAGCTATTTTCCTTCTCGTCACATGTTTCCCAAATAAGAGGTGATTTTTATTTTCATGAGTAAAATGATGATAAATAAAAGGCAGTTTTTGTCATTGTTGACTGTGCTAGTGCTGTTTTATTCAGACGAGCACAGCGAAGTATCTTGTACGTAGTAACTTCATGCAGCTTGACACCTTCAGTTACAGCAAAACTAGGTCTGGTTTTCTTCATATTTACCAACTCAACTGCCTCCGATCGATAAATCATGGACTGCGCAGTATCTATGATTAAAATATTATATGGTTCGGTTCCACTGTAGAAATATGTAGGCCTATTTGCATTAGATGGGGAGCTACCTTGCCATTCAGATTATATTAGTTCTGTTCACAGAAATTTAGAAAATGTTGTTCTCTTCGGTTCTCCCGATAAGTAGGCCCCCTACTTCAAAATAAGCCGTTCACCAAATATGTCAGTGTATAGAATATAATATGCAACTTTATTGTTGATAATGGGCTGTGCTGTAAGGTTTAACAATGGGTATTTTGACATGATTTGGGGAGTTCAAAACCCGGTATTTTACGAACAGAAGAGAAGAAATCGGGAATCTATTGACGGGGAACTTTGGTTGAAAAGAACTATCCAAATATATGAAAGTATAATGAATGTGTTATTAATCAAATGAAGAACCTGTGCTGTATACGTTGTAAGGGAAATTCAGACAATCATAATCACATAATAAGTGGAACGATGACATCGAAACACACTTCATGATACATTTCTTAATGCGAACTTTGAATAAATTGTTGTTGGCGTGACAACTTGTAATTCGTTCTACAAGTTATGTATAAAACTAATGATACAGACTCGTTGTGTCATATTTTGGTTTCCGTCGTCATTTGAGTAAAGAAATATTTTGCTTTCAGTTATCAGTCTTTGGAATTTCAGTGAAATGTACCGCTATTGCATATACAGCTGTTTATCTGATAAGAATTGTGTATCTCCAGCTTTCTCCCGCTGGTTTCATCAGTTCGTCGTTAGCCGCCAGACAGCATTCGGTGTCGGCCCAGTTTGCCCAGTGACCGTTGGGACTGCCGTTGTTGTCGTATCCCCAGACAATCTGTTGAGTCGTCCAACCAATGCCGACGTGGGGGTAGTTGGGATCGCTGCCGGTCTATGTAATAAAAGAATAAATTATCCCAGTCACAAGGAAGAATTAATTACTAAGCACGGGGGTGCATAAATCAAAAAGTTTAATCTAGAACTGGAAAGAGTTCAGGGATGTTCTATTTTTTCACACAGCACAGCTTGATTCTTGAAACTTAAAAGTTTTGACTTGATTTTCAGAAGGCTTTCCACCCACACAGGAAGCCTTATTTTCGCGTACAAACATATTGAGGTATTATAGTAGCGCTGATTCTCTAGAGTCAGTACACTATAGTCTAAATATGACCTTTATCATTAACACCTTGCCATGGCAGGTCAATAAAGCTGTATGGTGCCATGAATTCTATCAGCAGAGTTGAAAGAATACGTTCTTGGTAGGTCTCTGCTGAGAGGTGGCGAGATACGAGAAGGCTACATACCGGTAGATTAAGACCCGGCATGTGATAAGATGTTTATTTTGGCTGTTTAAATGCTGTTCTGTTGATGTACATGTATGGCCAGTTTTCGATATGGCAATGTACAAAGTAAATCTTGGAAAACGTAATCGGGGGAACGTATGTTAAGAGGATCTTGGAACTCGATTCTTTATTGTCAGTATTAACTTTTAAGCTATATCACTCTTGTCGAACAACATATTTCTGAGCAGGCATAAAGGGTATCTCTAACTCCTGACCTTGTATGACCTTTGGCTGTTCGTGACACTGCTTTTCATAACTCCCATGACCTGGTTGTTGCCACAGAAACCGTCAATATAACATTCTCCTCGCAATCCCGATGTCTTCATATAATATCCAAAGTGTGAAACAATGTCTTCTGAAGAGGGCGCCCATCCATACACTACCTGTAATGTCGGAATGTACTCCATTAAGCCAACGAAAGTTCATAACACAATAAAACAAAAAAGTTAAACTAAAAAGTACAATGCAATTTTCTTCGAAGCCAAGAACATTTTATTGTCAGTCAATTGTTAGGATCATCTTAACAAATAAAGCATCGAATAAATTCTGGTACCTTAAATAAAGATTAGATTATATTAAAGCAAAGTGTGATCACGGATTGGTCGCCCATGTTTAAACACGAAAAAATACTGTACAGAACCATTGTCCCTTCATTTTCACTGTTTTGTCTGCTTCATAGAGCCATCATTGATTGTACACTGTGATGTGATCCTGTTGGTCTTTCCACACTCACTTCTTATGGCTGTGAAAAGCCAATGGGCCACGAATCAACATGCGCTACACGAAACACCATTCCTTTTGAGAATTAATGGCGCTTACCTCCTTGTAGTTTTCCAGTCGTAGACCGTTTGTGTAAATGGAAACACTGGTCGAAAACGAGGACACAGCTCTGACGTCATCATTTCTTTCAGGAAGGAGAACACAGGCACAAATAAATGAAAGTCAAATAAAAGACATATTTCTTTCGCAACCGAAAAATCACTTTCAACTCTTAATCCTGTGTTATTTAGCCTACTATGTCAAAATTAACTTTTAATCACAAAGTTACAGCAAAGTTAATCACAGCAAGTCGATTTTATATGGATAGGGGTAAACAAATCGCTTTAGCCTTACTATATCCACAGATACAATTTTTGTTAGGACAGAGATAGTCTGACAGTTGAACTTGTCGAATCCTGAACTATACATTGAATGCTACTCTTTTCGAACAATGGGGTTTAATAAATTTAAAGCCCCGCTAGCTGTAACTCTTGAAATTCCTGACCACAAATATCTTCCTATTCTCTTCTGCTTTTCACTGAATTCTCCCCTCAGAAAGGATGTGGGCTTTTAATGCATTAGGAAACCATTCCTTTATGAAATATTTGACAAGTAAATTCAAATTTTAACGGTCATTTTGATTTCCTGCCATTTTCAAAAATTGCTATTATTACAAAGGAAACAGAACACACAATGTCACAATTGAAAGCATTCACCCCTATGCATTACATTGGACTACTCTGTGCAGTTTATGTGAAGATTTCACTGCAGATATGCACAGTATCCACAGTTTTTGCTTTTCAACATGGGGCTGTGATTTAATGTTTGGGCAAACATTTAATTGCAGTGTAATTTTTATCTTGTTCTAAATGGCACATACAGTGCCAGAGGGTAGTTAATAATAAGTGAATACATACACCTAAATTAGTACATTCTCACAAACTCATTTAGTACATTCTCACAAACTCATTTTAGGTTGAAAGTAAAATCATAAAATAATGCCAAAAGGTACAGCTAGTGGGGCTTTAATAACAAAGGACTCAATATTTTTTCTTAGTTCAACTACGCGCAGACTATTATCTTTCATAAGTCAAGAATGAATTTCTCGGCAACATATGACAGTACTTCAAATTTACCAATATTGGAAACTCTAAATTGCCACCTTGTTAAGTCTGGCGAAAACTTATATCTTCGACTTTCAATAAAACAATACGATCATCATTGCCCGCAATGTTCTCTGGGAGGGCGCACAACCTGTATAGCAGTAAACATGGTGACAACAGAAATGTACTTTAATGATGATAATACTTGGGAAACTTATAGCAATCGCGTTCGCAGGGAGTGACCTACACTCAGAAACGAAAGCGGGCGTTGATGAAGTGCTTGAGAAGGACGTGATCGTACGACTAATCAATGTTGAATTCTGCATCGCGAAGAACAGTTGTCACCCCGCAACAAAAAAAAACGATGACGAAAACAACAACAATAATAATAACAAAAACGCCTTACCGTGTAATCGATTGGTAAAATAATGCAGCATTGGCATTATTACCCGGTCGTGCCATCATGTTGTAAACACGCTGCCATCCACCGCCATTGAACTCCATCTCACAGTATACCTAGATATATAATGAACAGAGAAAGCGTACATCTAAATACCAGGATATCTACTCATTTAGAGGGACGAATTTATGTCGTTTTGAGGTTTTCAGAAGGCAAACCACAAACGACCGTCTGGTCGCTTGATCACTTTCTCCTCCTTACTTGAAATACTTCCACACAAGGTTTTACCGCCTCTCCATTTCTCATTCGGTACTGTTCGCCAAATAGACACTTCGAAGTAATTCCTACAATACTTATTCAATATCTATTTATTAGAATGATTTAACTTTTCTTTGAATTGACTGACTACTTTACCTGAGATGGAACTTTTTTACTTGGGTCGGCAAATATCCAATAAGCTCCGCTCTCATGTACACCTTGATCGAAAAGGGCCTTGCACGAGTCGCCGGGCCGATGTAGACTTCCGAGCCTAAAACTGAACATTACCAACCACTTCTGAGAGAGAGAGAGAGAGAGAGAGAGAGAGAGAGAGAGAGAGAGAGAGAGACTGTCACCACACATCGGGCATCGTATTGAATGCATCCGCACATTTATTCATAGACTGGCGTCCTCCGTTATCAAATTAAAATTTGAATGAATATGAAATTTCCCTGTGCCTAGAAAGCCATCGTTTCAAAGGAAATCTTATTTGAACTCTGACACGAAGTCAACAAGTTAAAAAGTATTCAGCGTTACTTAAGTTCCATACCTCTCCATCGCAAAATTCAACTTCTCGGTCCTCGCGAGAATATCGCATAGTTCCCGTCTTCTCACAAGTGCAAGGTACATCGATCAGTTCTGGTAGCTGTCCGTTCCATGGGCACGAGTGCTAGTTAGGAATATACATAGATTGTTCATACCGCGTGTAGATCTTTTCATGGATGGTTCAGTGATCGTAAACGATGGTATAAAGATGATCGAATTAATGCAGTGCATTATTACACCGTTTGGGTGTTGCAAATGAGATTAAAAATGGCATTAGCAATGGGGGAAAAAAAACATTTAATCTGAGAACCCGTCAGTGGTAGATACATCAATTTGGTACGAATTATATTCAAGCGTCCAAACGAAGTTTCGAGTGGCGAGATACAATTTCCCAGATGCGTTTTGCAGACATTATATTGATGCCAGTTCTTAGGAAAGCCTTGCACTTTTTTGTATTTCTCAATTTCAAACTTCCGGGTTAATGATGGCGACAACCCAGTTCTTTTTACGGTTATCTTAAATTAAAAGCAGCTGTGGCATTCTTCAAGCTTTCATGATCATTCCAGTCTCTTTTTCTTTTCCCAAGTCACCGGGTATCATCAGATATGTGCCCATTTAGTCTGAAGTATGACGTCACCACCTGTGCGTTATATTCGCTTTCTTAATTATGTAGCGAATTACTCTGTAACAACGATACTCCCTCGGCTGCTCAACAAGGAAACCCGTTATTTTTGTTTCAATTCTCATTTAGTGGTTTTGAATTATTTTTAATCACCTCTCCAAAGAAGCGTTTTCACGTTTGACTGTAAGTAGATTCGTTATGTCTCTTTCTGAAAAGTTATCTCTTCTTACCGTGAACGTTGTTGAGACAGTGTATGACGACCCTGGCGATGATGTCACTGCAGCGCCACCACCGTCCGATTGTGTACATGGCGTGTCCTATTGAAGGTAAAAAAAACAAATCTAGTAACTTAAGGGGACATGAATGACACGATAAAGAATTGTATCACTAAGTAAGGAAAGGAAGCAACTCGGAGAGGTCTTAGTTCAATTTTGTTTGGTTGTCTTTGTATTTTGGATGTCAGTGTTTTTTCTTGGTCACTTATATTGTTCCAGAGTTTCATGATGTGTGTGAATGCAACAAACAATCGCTATTTTTGACTTTCAAGTGGCTGTGACCAAGAAAGGACCCTTGGTCTTTATATCCAAAGTCTTCCCGAGAAAATAAAAAAAAATGTTTTAAGACATTTCGTGATATTTTCGCCGCTAAGATGTTGAAAAGGAAAAATGGTTAAGATTGTAAATTACGTGAGCACGGTCAACGTAAAAACCTAGCTGCCTGTATCTGCTCTATGTATATATATCTATAGTAATTTCCTTCGCCTACCAGCAAGTTTGGGCTAGGGTTTAGAGATGAAAAAGCTACCCCATGAACATTTTCAAGCGTCACATGCTTTCATTTAATAGATTAACCATACGTTTTAATGGGTAAACGTCGTGTGGATATCTGTTTACACTTGAAAGGCACGTTTTGTGGAAGGAAATACCGAAATATCAATTTCAGAAGAAGTCAGACTTGCCAGAGGAAACGAAAATGACGAGCGTCGCCTTCTCGAAAAGTTGAAATTATCCAGACATCTTTCAGAATCTGTTTGTCTTGTTGCTTAATAAATCGCGCTCATATCTCGGTCGGCATGATATATCGGGGAGAGATGAATAATAACTCCCGCAGTCTGCCAGCAATTGCTACAGGGGTCTTGTGGTCTAATACAAGGGATACGATACGATACGATACGATAACCGCTATCCCAACCGCGATTATATGAAACTATCGGAAGATTACAGTAAGTTGACATTGTTGACGTTGTTAGGCAAAGCCTCACAAACTGCATTGCGGATACGATGAGACCAAGTGCAAAGTTGTTGACAATGAAACTGTGGACGTGGCCTATTGTATCATTTCTGTCAGACTTGTTTGCGACGAAAAGGCACATAAATTTCATGCTTTTTAAAAAGCAATTAATCTGTGCGATAGACGCAAACGATGCTATTCATAGTAACATTTGACTGCATCAATTTTAACAGTTGCTGATCAGTCATACATAATCTTCAGTGTCTCAAATGCTGACATTTTAGGCCTGTGTCCATGACCGTCCCTTCGAATAAAAGTCCAGCACACGATTTGAGCAGGATTCGCCTCCCCTTACTCTATAAAATAGATGTACATCTTTCAGGATTGTTGTCTCAATTTCAACCAGCCTAGCAAAGTTGTGATGTCGAGTGGAAGTTATGGAGTGACGATCCCGTATCCCGTACAAACGATACGTTTCATATTTCCGAGCAGGCAACTGCCTCCAAAATGTTTCAAAACATGCCAATTAGTTTGAAAAAGATAAGCATATGGAAGAGAACAAATATTGTTGATTTTTCCGAAGTGCAGCAGCCTGTTTCTGACATTCTAGCTGCACTGAAAGATGATGACGTAAATTAGAAGCAAGGTATGAACTCACCGCAGTAACTTCGCAATATTGGTGAAGTAAGACATAGAGGCACAACAAACAAAGAATGCGATAAGACGCCATCGTTCTGATGTGTTGAAAGGTCCAATGGTCTCGCCAAGCAGCCCTCTAGTGAATTCTGGTGTCAGATGTGACGTACTAACCGACTACAGGAAGTTCAAAGCATTAAGCATCTCTTTCGGATAGAGGGAGTACGCGCGTTAAGGAGTCCTGTCATCTGGTTGCAAATGTGTCATGTGGTTGTTGGCTATGACACACCCATATTTGGTTATGTTTTCGATGTCAAAGGTCAGAGTGGAAAGTCCGCGCAAATGCTCACATGGTGTGCCTCTGGTAATCAAACTATAACAAATGCACGTTTTCATTTGTGCCATTTCTAAGCAAGTGAGTACAAGTATAGTTGTCTGTTCGATTCTTGATCGTAGGCTTGTAACATACAACGCAAGGATACGATTTCTCATATAAAGTAAAGTAAAGTAAAGTAAGCCTTTATTGAAATCGTATCCCAGTTGGGATCTTGATCATAAAGTACAATAAAGGTTTTGCAAAAACAACAATCAAAGAGTATATATAATATATATATAAATATAAATATCTATACATGAGGTCAACATATTAAAGGTTCATAAATAGTTTACTTTGTCTTTTTTCATTTTGTCTTGTCTGAGTTTAAAACATGTATGTATGTATTTTCCCAATTCACATAGTGATGCTTTATCTGTCCTTGAAAAGATGCTTACAAGGTCTTGTGTGCCTCTGAATGCGTTTTTACAAATGTTTAGTTTACTGAAAAAATCATGTCTAATGTCTGTGTAAGAAAATGTATCTCATCTTCTACTTGTTTGTTTTGGCAAATTGGGCATGCTCTGTCTATGACATCAAGGTTTCTATATCTACCTGTTTCTATGTGTAGTATGTATGCACTAATGCGTAACTTGAACAGGGCTGATCTGTTTCATATATGTTTGGTGCACGGTGTTAGCATGCAGGCGGTTAAAATTCAGAGGTCAGACGAAACCATGTCTACCCACATCAGTCATCATGATCGACCTCGACTGGTAGAGCTAGAACTCAACACTTTGTTGTGTGATTGTTATGGTGCAAAGCTGTACAAAGCGTGTGCCAAACTACTGTGCTTGCTTTTGTATTCATGGCACTCGTAACAACTGTAAAAGGTGCTCAAAGCATTATAAACTGCAGGGAAGCAGATATGTCAAGCTTTGCCCAGTGAAGATGTTCAGTCATACGAAATACAAGTGGAGAGTAAAAAGACACACTCAAGCCCACATAAAATCTTCAGTATCTGGTGGAGGTAGGCAGCTAAATATGTTTATCTTTATTGTCAATGTGTTCCGATGTATATCTTGATAAAATAATTCATGTGTCACCTGGTTGCACGAAGACTCTGGTACATCTCTCTACTCTGCTAAGGCTGTGACTTTTAAATTTTTTCATTGATTTTTATCTTTTTATGCTATCACCAACTGATTTAACTTGTATAATCACAATTTTTTGCAGGATCTACATTTCAAGCATCCTGGGTCACAATGTGTCACCTGGTTGCATGGAGACTCTGATGCATCTCTCTAACAATAACAAGGCTGTGACTGCTAAGTTTTCTCATTGGTTTTCATCTTTCTATGCCATCACTAACTGATTGAACTTGTCTAATCAAAATGTTTTTGCAAAATCTGCATTTCAAACATGCTGAGTCACAATGTGTCATCTGGTTGCACAGAGACTCCGGTGAAACTCTCTTACTCTGCTGAGGCTGTGACTTCTAGTTTTTCTCTTTGGTTTTAATCTTTGTATGCGATCACTAATTGATATAACTTGTCTAATCAACATATTATGCAGGACCTGCATTTCAAGCTTACTGAGTCACAATATGTCACCTGGTTGCATGGCGACACTCCAATGCATCTTTCTTACTGTGCTAATGCTGTGACTTCAAAGTCTTCTCATTGGTTTTTGTCTTTGTATGGTATCACTAACTGATTTAACTTGTCTTATCAAAATTTTATGCAGGACCTGCATTTGGAACATGCTGAGTTACAATGTGTCACCTGGTTGCATGTAGACACTCCGATGCAACTCTCTTACTCTGCTAAAGCTGTGACTTCTACGTTTTCTCACCGGTTTTTATCTTTGTATGCTATCACGAATTGATATAGTTTGTCTAATCAACATTTTATGCAGGATCTGCATTTCAAGCTTGCTGAGTCACAATGTGTCACCTGGTTGCACGGAGACTGATGCATCTCTCTTACAATAACAATGCTGTGACTACTAAGTTTTCTCATTGGTTTTAATCTTTCTATGCTATGACTAACTGATTGAACTTGTCTAATCAAAATTTTTTCGCAAAAGCTGCATTTCAAACATGCTGAGTCACAATGTGTCACCTGGTTGCACGGAGACTCCAGTGCATCTTTCTTACTTTGCTAATGCTGTGACTTCTAAGTTTTCTCATTGGTTTTCATCTTTGTATGCTATCACTAACTGATTTAACTTGTCTTATCAAAATTTTATGCAGGATCTGCGTTTGGGACATGCTGAGTCACAATGTGTCACCTGGTTGCACGGAGACTCTGGTGCATCTCTCTTACCCTGACAAGGCTCTGACTTCTTTTCTCATTGGTTTTCATCTTTGTATGCTATCACTAACTGATTTAATTTGTCTAATCAAAATTTTATTCAGGATCTGCGTTTGGAACTTGCTGAGTCACAATGTGTCACCTGGTTGCACAGAGACTCCTGTGCATCTCTCTTACTCTGCTAAGGCTGTGACTTCTAAGTTTTCTCATTGGTTTTCATCTTTGTATGCTATCACTAACTGATTTCATTTGTCTAATCGAAATTTTATTCAGGATCTGCGTTTAGAACATGTTGAGTCACAATGTGTCACCTGGTTGCACGTAGACTCCGGTTCATCTCTCTTACAATAACAAGGCTGTGACTGCTAAGTTTTCTCATTGGTTTTTATCTTTCTATGCTGTCTTTAACATATTTAACTTGTCTAATTAAATTTTTTTGCAGGATCTGCATTTCGAGCATACTGCGTCACAATGTGTCACCTGGATGCACGTTTTGAACATGCTGAGTAACAATTTGTAACCTGGTTGCATGGAGACTCCGGTGCATCTCTCTTACTGTGCTACATCTTTTCTCATTGTTTTCATCTTTGTATGGTATCACTAACTGATTTAACTTGTCTTATCAAAATGTTATGCAGGATCTGCGTTTGGAACATGCCGAGTCACAATGTGTCACCTGGTTGCACAGAGACTCTGGTGCATCTCTCTTACTGTGCTAAGGCTTTGACTTCTAAGTTTTCTCATTTGTTTTGCTCTTTTTATACTATGACAAAGTGATTCAAAATCAAAATTTTATGCTATCATCTGCTTTAGGAGTATGCTTAGTTACAATGTGTCACCTGGTTGCACGGAGTCATGTGGTACATCTCTCTTTCCCTTATAAGGCTTTGTCATCTAAGTTTCTCCTTGGTTTTGCTCTTTTTATGCTATTACAAAGTGATTCAAGTTTTTAAATCAAAATTTTATGCAGGAATCTGCTGTTAAATCATGCTGAGTCAAAATGTGTCACCTGGTTGCACAGAGAATTTGCAGTGGTATAAAACTTGCTAATTAAGGGGCGCTGCACCCAACACAGGGTATTTTGCACCCAAATCACTTTTTTGTAGACATTCATTTAATTTAATGAAATTGTTAACCCTAAATTAGAATATTATTATTTGGGTTCATCTTTAAGGTTGTCAAGAAGCCGTAGGTTGCTTGATAAAGAAATGTTAATTTTTGCAAATGTTCGCAAATCACCCAATTTCCTGGCTTCACTATTCTTCCATTTTCAAGAAATCCAAACAATTTAACTTCATACTGACTTGGTCAAACTTTCTTAAATTTTCACATTATTTTTAGCTCATATTTGGTTTATATATAAATACCAAAAAGAGCTTATATGATGAGTCTAAGTGGCGTCTATGTCTGTATATTTGTGGGTATGTGCGGATGTTTGTCCGTCACACACAAAGGCTCCCATACCGCCAAAGCTACCGTCTCAGTATTTGGTGTACAGGTAGATGTAGGGGTTGAGATGTGAATTTGTTCAAATGAACACAT
>LD342639.1:57312-81330 GCA_001465055.1 Ptychodera flava | reverse complement strand
AAGACATTTTGCCCTCCCTAGTCTCAGCCAGAAATGGTTATACCTTACAGAGTTTTTTCCCACGGAATGAAAACAAATGTACTTGGGCTGAGGCCCAAGTACAATAAAATTTCAAAATGGCGGTTGTACCGAAACCGACGACTGCGGCCGAAGCACCTTCATGTAAACGAAGGGATACAACCAAACTTTAATTGCCAAAGTCTTGCAGTGATTTGAAAGCTCCAAATTAAACGTGGTGAACTATGAATATGCATCGAATGCTGAGCTTGCTTCACATTTGCTAAACATTCATTGCTGATTCCTGGAAAGAGGCAATGTTTATCATTAACAAAGTCAGGCAGTGGTGCAAAGCCATTTGTGTTCCAATATAAAGTTGTAGTCCGAAAATGCAAATCCAAAAGCAAATTACACTTCTTTTGATAACCGACAGTTCTAAATATAATGTGTGCGAATCAAGGGTCAGTACAAACAAGTTTATTACCGACTACAATTCTCACTGGGGTCTGTGAACTACACGATCATCTGCTGTGTACTTGTAGATTGCGAACTGTACGAGGTGCAGATCCCATCGCAGCATCCAATCTATAAAACGAAATCTGAATTGTCGATACAAGCGAAGCTAAAGATGCGTGACGTCAAAAGGCCATTATATTCATAATCATAACATCATTCAATAGAGCATTTATTCAAGTAAGACTGATATGATGCAGAATAATCGATCAGCTGTCTTGATTTTATCAATAATGTGATTGGTTTTGTATTGTTCATCAATAGTGATTTTGTTCTTGGATAATGTACAATACTGCCATTATCGGCAAGACCACCGGAATCTCCGAGCCCTTTACAAATTGCGACATTCAATGTTAGTATATTCATGCTCGACCAGATTTTACGGTAGCACTTAGCCTTTGGTATTGTCTTGTAAAACACCTCGGAAAATACTGAAATTTGGGGTGATTTTTACGATTATCAGCAGGAGTTTTACTTGAGTTCCGTTGGCGAATGACATCACGTGATAAAGTCGGCAACGACAAAGTCCTGGAAAAGGATGGCATTTATATATTACATGTATGTATTTTGGATGGACGTCCACATGGCCATAATGGGTCAGCTTTCGGCGAATCTGTTGAATTATTCAAGAGTAAGAGATATAATCGTCTGGCCATAAGTAAGTGTACAACACCTTATTCAATTGACGGTTTTAACACTGTAAACATGACGACATATCCTAGACTGTGGTTTTTATTTCATATATTTCCTCCGAGTCGGTACTCTGTATGTTATAGATATACGCGAGATAAGAATCTATTTCTTGTCACTCAATGCCCATATCGACCAACAAACACAAAACATGCACAAAATCCACATAATGATAAAGTAAGTAAGAATAGTATTTAATGCAAAACTACTCGAAGTGTCACATATCCCATAGCCATTATATATTTTCCATGAAATTGAAATAGATAAGTGAAATTAAGCACAAAAATTTCTGTATAAAAATATATAACCAATTAAAACTTGTATCATCTACGATTGTACTACTTTTCATTTCAGGCCGTAAAACTTACAAAATGTCTCAAAATGTACCAATTCGCTGTTAAATATGTCAGACTGACACCTTGACGCCCTGTCAGTAAGTGTGACGTCACGTCTGTGACGTCACTTCCTGTCGATTACATAATGTCCGTCTGAAAACTTAATGTCAGATTGGTGTCATTAAATGATTTATAGAATCAGAATGCAGCATAGCATCTAGAGCGGCCGTCTGATGCTTTGGCGCAAAGTCTTGCGACGATGCTGTCCGCTGTATTGACACGCCATCTGGTATTCTCCGTCGGGTCCCCTGGCATAACCGCAGCCAAGCCGCCGAGCTGTGTGCCACATCATCGTTATGAAATGACCTGTGTGCCAAGATTTAGACAGAGGTTGATGACCTAATGTCACTTTGGAACGTTTAAAAGTTTTATTGCAACAGGTGCAATAGAGAAATAGATATATTTTAGGTCAATGTCGTTCGGCATGTTGAATGGTGAAACAAAACAACCGGTCCCTCGATAAACGAATTGTACGTGCAAAAACGTGATTACATCACGAAAACATGGAAAAAATAAAACGTGTATTCTCTGTTCAGTGTCAAATAGTCTCTCTTCATGTTGTGCTCTGTCCCAAATCTCTATTATCATGATCTAAATTATATGCGGGAGGGCTGTCTCTGCCGACGTGTTTATCAGTCCGTCCGTCTGTCACTCACTCTACTCGTCAGTCACAGTAGTTGTCATTTTTATCACTCTATAGATTAGTATGGTCCCCTGACCCATTTCTACCTCTGGCTGCGCTGCTAACAAAAATAGTTACCCGCAGGCCGCCAGTCAGAATTTTGACTGCATATTAATTAACACAGTCACTTGACAAGATCATTTGATCAGCAATAGCGTCAAGCTTGGATATTTAGACTACGAAACATCGAACGTTGAAGTTTTTGGCACAGCTTCACTTTTAAGTATCCGACTTTGTCCTTCTATTGTGGCATTTGACAGACTATCCCTCCTATCGCCTGTTCGGAAGTGCCTCAAAAATAAGTGAATTTCGTTTTTCATTCAATGTCGACATGGGGTGCTTGATCCAGGAAACCATGGACGTAAAATTACTCCATGGACAAACGAAATCTAAATTCGAAGGTAATTCCAAGTTGGAAACAAATTCAACGCAATCATGGACAGCAATGCTCATAATAGCCCATACCTGACCCTATTTAGCAGCGTAGCCAGCGGTAGAAATGGGTCAGGGGACCAGACTATCCATCGACCTGTCGATCAGTGTATGTGTCTGTTCAATTGTTCAACTTGCTTACATGTATGTTAGCTTACCTGTGGCTTCTTTCCTCACCGGTTTATCGAAGTTGAATAATGATATTTCGTCGTAGAACGTCTTTATGATTCCGAACCCTGTTGAAATGAGAGACATCAAGAATTACTCTTATAAGATGGCTGTGAAACCCATGGCAACAGCAAAATTCACATTAACTCTGAAGAAATTATAATTAAGTATGGTACCACAGGCACTGTGGGGTTTAATCTAACAACAACCAGAAGAAGCAGACAAGCAAGCCAATTATCTTTGGAAAAGCGGCAGTCACTGATCCCAGGTCCCTCATCATCGCCTGTTGACATTGACCGTTCCCGTGACCTTGACCCTCAGTTCTACTTTGAAACTATCAACCTAAAATGATCATGAATTTACATTTCTCGGTAAAGACACTTTTTCCGTCTGGTCCGAACTATTGCCCTTTATGCAAGAGATGGGCCTTAAAGGTCTACCCTGGAACATAATGCGCGTGATGTTGACAGCAAAATATGCAAATTTCTAGAGCTGGTGATTGCTTACCAGTCGCCATGGTGATGTTGATTTTTCCGGCATATGCCAGATTTTCCGGGTACGTTCCATAACTGTGCGTCAGCTCGGAGCCTTTTTCAGCGCTGGCGTTTGCTGCTGCGATTGAGAGTTTTTCCAACTTCTTACTCCATCTGTTTTCACGTGGAAAAAATGTATCATCAATGTCGCCGGCAAAATAAACTAAACAAAGTGACGGTAGATATTAGAGTAGGGTCGTATTCAATAAATGTCTGTCCGCCGTAGATACATGAGCATTGCTAAACCAAATTTTCATCAATGTGCTAGGGACTTCTGTTGTTATTATGTAATAATTACAGTAATACTATCTATTCTTAATTAGCGCACTCAACAAGCATCATCTTAAGTGCGTTATAGACAACAGGTACAAATGAGACAAAAACACAGCTAAAGAAACTGACTTTTGGTTAACGACGGGAATAAATTAACTAGACTTGTGTTATTGTTTAAAATCGACCAACACATACCTTTGATACCACATGCCTGGCATTTGTTATTTATTTTCAATTCAATACCTACCGCAAGGGCTTTGACCCATGCAAACACCGGAAGTAATTGTGGGCGTCCAATAACTGGTTGGCAAGATCTCGCCATCCTGTGTTTCCGACGTGAGTCTCAATTCGACACTTCCCATCCAAAGTTCCATAGTATTTTTCAAAATCTGATAAACACACAACACAAAGTATTATACCCTTTGAACAAGCAATCATGTGTTCATTCAAATTAAGGAATTTGTTAGGGAGCGTTCAGTTATTACTACCGGGGGTGGGCCGGCAAAATCCAGGGGCGGTCACCTCAAATTTGAAATCTGCAAGGTCATGTATTTTTTTAAAAAGCCGAGAGGAGGGTCACTTTGTTTTCATAAGTATCCATCCCGTCAAAAAGCAGTTTCACTGTTCAGAAATATTCTTGGAGATAAAAATGATTCGCTGCATGATTTCATTCTCTGAAGTCATTTAACTGTAAATCTGAACAAAAGTATAATTATCTGTCACATGAATATCTTGACGAGGCAACTCTGAGGCTTGTTTTATTGTAAATGGATCTCACTGAGGGCAAAGAACAATTCCTATTACTTACATATTAGATATATAGCAAGTTTTGTCAGGGAAATTATTTAACAGTTACCTGTACACTACTAGTACCATGAAAAATTATAAAATACTTCTAGGTGAAATTCCAGCATCATAATAGTTGTCAACATCTAAACTTTAAAATACAGTATTGAATCAAATGCATTTGTATCAATTATCAAACACATTTAAAAGCACAAATTAATTTAGTTTAGCTTTCGCAAAAATATTTCGATCCACCTGTAATTTCTGTCCAATCCCTTTGAGGGGTAATTTCAAAATTATAGCAAATCATAAGAGGAACTTTGAACATTAACAACTTGTGGGTTTGTTAAAGAGTGCAATTTGAAAAAATCTGAGAATCTTTTTTTTTATTCTCTCGCGCCCCCAGGTGTTTGTATGTGCAACTTTACTAAAGCAATGTGTGTGTGTGTGGGGGTGGGGGGTGGGGGAGGGGGGTCATTAAATTTTTTCATCTTAAAAGGGGGTCATCAATTTTTTGGTGCAATGGGTAGGGTGGGTTCACTTATTTTGACTGATGCGCAGGAAGAATTTGCCGGCCCACCCCCGGCCATAATAACTGAACGCTCCCTTATTAGCTAAATGTTAGCGGTCCAAAAGCCCCCTTTTTGAAAATCGATCGTAAGTATGCAATTATGTAAATTGGAGACAATCAAAGAAAGGCGCTCTCTAAACTTACCACAGTCGAATTCATCACTGGAATCCTTGCACTCCGCTATTCCTGAACACAGGAGATGCCCGCCCAAGCAGTATCCGCCATCCAAACAAAGATAGGGAGCAGATTCTCTGCAGTACCCCTCAGCTAAGTAAGCTTTTGAACGTTTTTTATACGGATCTGTACAGTACACCAGAAATAAAATAACCAGGAATTTATGGTCTTGATTCACATTTAACATGTATTATAGAACATTTCGATTATATTAATAGGAAGCACGTGGTATTCCTCGTGTTAAAAGGTGACAAATCTGCATACATGGTTCTACTATGGTGGCCTGAAACAGAATTTGCATAACCGTCATTGATTACATCGGAAAAATTGACATGTATCAACAAGTATGGCAAAATATGTTGCATCATGCTTTATCACTATCTTCACTGTGTGAAGAATTTTGCCAGTTAAACTGACGATAGTTTTCGAATCACCGTCACGGTAGCTCGAAACCGAAACAAACCTACCACATTCTCTTTCGTCACTTCCGTCTTTGCAATCCTCGATAGAATTGCAGACTTGAATAGGGTAAATGCAATAGCTACCATCTACGCAGCCGTAAGTATGCGGGTCTTTACACAGATCGTAGTCGAGTTCAGCTTTTTTCCGTTTCGACACGTACGCTGAAAAAGCAATGACAGCAAACAGGGTTTTTGACAATACATTTACGATTATGATAGTTTTTCTACCACTGTATTTTTGTCGAATACAGTTGAAAACAAAGCTGTCTATAGCTATCTTACAATAAGAAAGCAGACTGGGGCATAGTTATGTGTACTATTCTCACTGATAGTGACACGGCTACAGGCACTTCATTAATGGTAAATAAACACAAACAAGACCCTCCCGAGATGATTCTGAATTGTACACTATCGTAGCATGGTATAGTAATTTTTAGTCTCGCCAAAGTGGTTTCTCTCAACCTTCCCTCTCGTGTCAATCTATGAACTTTTTTGCGCCAAGATATAATCGAATCGTCAAATACCCCATTATTTTTATTTTCATCCAAATAGTTAACACAGGGATGGCGGCCATTTTGAATTTCAAGTAAACCTTGGGGAATCTGTTCTCCAGTATTACTAAGGTGAAATATGCACGGTTATCCGCAACTGTAATCCTGATTTTAAAAGAGAATGGTTGCAAAAAGTTAGGGCTTTTCAGTCCTGGGGTCGACGACAACTTTCATTTATGGAAGAGTTCTGATCACTAAGTCCTTAGCACTGTCAAAAATGGCTTATTTATCTGCAGTAATTGGTATTCCAGATGATATTTGCTGTACAGTTTAGACTCTTGTCGATAATTTTTTAAAACGTAAAAAAAATATCGAATAGAGTTCTTGAAAAAGATTACCATTCTGGTGGTCTCAAACATGTAAATGTCAAGCTTCAAATGCAGGCGATTTCTCCGATGTGGGTAAAGAGGCTTGTTGAAAGCAAAGGGTAGATCTGGACAATTCTGCCCTGGTCACTTTTTCAATTAGATCAGACAACAGATTTGTTACAGCAATTTACTTTGTGGATAGCTGTTCCAGATCACATCAAGTCATTGCTACCAGAGTTTTATGTTAATGTTATAGATGCATGGTACAAAATTTATTGTAAGAATAGGGCAGTTAATTATTTACAGCTTGGGTGGTCAGAGAGATATAGATGCTTTATGCAATACAGAATATGACTACGCTGTAGTCACTGGCTAGTCCAAAATTACTCTTCATAATTTGAAAGGCAAGACACTTTATTTAAATCTTATTCAGCAACACTTATGTAAAACTTCAAGAAGTCTTCAAAATGGTGTAATAATTTAAATGACACAGACAGAAACAGTAACAGTCATAGCAGCATCTGGAAACAAGTCTACAGTGCAACCAATGAGACGAAACTGAGAGAATTTCAATGGAAACTTCTTCTACGTGTATTGCCATGCAACAAATACTTATATTTTTGGAAATTGAAAAACTCTATGTATTGTCCTCTTTGTCATCAAGTTGACTCTTTAGAACATAGATGTTTATATTGTAACATTGCTTATAGATGTTGGGAAAATATTGAAAATGTAATTTGTAGATTTATTGGAGAAAGGGTGAAAATCACACCATCAATGAAAATTTTTGGTGACCCCGTTGAAAACATGGTCACCCAAGACATTGTAATAAGGTTATAAGGTTATGCAACTTCTCATTTTATTAGGAAAATGGTGCATACATAAATACTGGGTATCAGAAACAAATATTCCAATTGGAATTTTACAAAAAGAAGAATTTACTATACGTTACAATATAGAACAGACAATGGGTACTAGACCTGATGTATTGAAAATTTACGAAACAATTCACAACCTGTTGTAAATTCTTTATACGACTTTCTACCGTAATACATTAATGTAACTCTGCAATTACTTGATTTTTTTTCCAATAAAAGATAAAAAAATGTTAGGGCTTTCACTTTCGAGGTATATACTACCTTTAAAACCGTGAAGGCGAGACTAATAGAATCTCATACCCCAAGGACCTGGCATCAGATTTCTCACACGAGTGTGGGATATTTTGTCTCACACGAGCCGCGGGCGAGTGAGACATAATATCCCAAACCAGTGTAAGAAATCTGATCCCAGGTCCTTGGTGTGTGAGATTCTCTTTCTCACATGACCACAAAATGTTTTAAATTCACACTGGAAACATTGAATTTTTAACTGTATCAGCGACTATCCTATTCGAGGCCATCTAGTATTCCATGTCACTAACGCGAACTCAGTTGTGAATTCCACTGACGATACTTCAGGTACAGACGAGATGTCCAACAGAAAAACAATTGGCTAAATATTCCAATTGACTTTATATTGGCCTATGTCCACCAGCTATTTCAAAAATTCGTCCGTCTTTTGTAAATCTGTCACAAACGACTTGAAAGATTATCCAAAAATCGTGACAACGCTGCCGTCTGCCACCGTACTCTGACCTGCTAACTTCATAGTTCCAGTCCGTGTGTAACTCATCGTGCCATTGGAAAATATTATGCGCATGAAAAGAAAGGTTGTTTATTATCCAATCAGAGCTCGTGTAATATATACTGCAGAGTGTGGGACGATCTCTGAGAGTGTGGGATCAATTTTTCCCACACTGCCGATCCCGCACTCCCAGTGGCCAGGAATGTGAGAAAACGTTGGATATAGTAGGTTACACTAGCATAAGATGAAGTAAGGTAAATTTTGTTGACATTCAGAGCAAAATTACTTCCCGCCAAAGGACTAACCCTGCCTAAATCTTGAATTCCTTACCATTAGACGCGTTGTAGGAATCTGGAAATAAAAACAAATATGGGTATTAAAAACATCGAACACATTTTATCGGTATGATTTTCCTTTCTACTTGCTGAAGCCAGGATTCAGAGCTTATCTCTTGCTTATTAACGATTTGAAGTAAGACCATGAAAGTAAGACCATCCCACCATGAAAACAACCACGGAGAAAGAGAAAGAATGCAAATTTTTAACACGATTGTCTTCTGTCCTCCTACGATCATGTCTGTATGTGCTGCACCGGCAGAAAAAAGCATAAGTCAGTGGCTAGTTTCGAGTAATTCTACTTAATAAATCATTTGAATTACTTTATATTATATCATAAGTTTTGAGGGGGTAATGCTAGCACCTTCTCTCTCATTTTGGAGAACTGCAGTGCATCGTAAGCGAGATAATTTTCATGATTTGAATCTTACAACATTCAAATTCATCCGAACCATCTGTACAGTGGTTTGTTCCGTCGCAGATGTGTGACGTGTACAAACAAAATGACCTATCAGCAGTTCGTTACCACTCAAAATTTGGAGGGTCGTTTTCGAACGACTGCGCATGTCCAGATCTCAACTCGATTACGTCACTGACTTCGAAGTCTTCGTGTTTTGATTTTGACATCGGCTAATTTCGGCATTTGTTTTAACGCTATGCAAGGCCAAGTTAGGAAAAATTCGGTCGTGGTTAACCTCGTGACTAACCTCACTACAACATCATGGCAGCAAGAGAGCATGATAAGTCGTAATTTGCCAACTTTTCGAGCTTTCTGTATGACGTAGTGCGATCGTGACCTCAATGTTTTCAGTATCGGCAGTGACAGGTCAAGCACCTGCAGTTCAAAAATGTCCCATTTTCGCGTACTTATGTGTTTGTGAGCAATGTCATTCAAGTTATTCAATCGATAAATATAGATAAACAAAGGATGACAGTTTCATTGAGCTACGTTGATGGGGGACGTTGGGGGACATTTTTGAAAATCGGTTACCCTTCCAAATTGTATTCGTTTAGCCTGGTCAAGCCAGCAAAATTGATGATCGCCGAACTGTGGATGGTTCAAAGACTTTGGAAGTGCAGATTTTTGATAAAGAGCTATGTTTATTGACTGAATGTTTCCAAGTTGTCTTTCCCGGGGTTGAGGCATTTATCAAACTTCATAAGATTATTTGCAATTACCCCACACTAGGGTAGTACGTGGGTAGGGGTTGACATTGACTTCGTACTTTCCACTGTCCCTTATAAAGTTAAACCACATCGTAAATATGTTAAGCTTCAGCATGCTCGAGATACAGGTTTTAATACAGATACACTGCTGTTAGTCAAACACGTGTATGTCACACATTCAGAACCGACCTAGACACATTGGGCACGGAGTGAAATCAGTTACTTTGCACGTCGCCTTCAAGTTCAACTTAATTCGCATTCCGAAACTTCATCATTATAGTACATACAGTGATGATACCAATGAATTGTCCCCGGGAATTTACCAATGAATGGGCGTTCAGTTATGAACACGGACGAAAATGTACGGCAAAGCGAACATTGAGGTCTAAATCAGCTTGAAATTGGTGTGTAAACAACCTATTTACCTTCGCTAAGTGATCGGTCCCGGGATTATTAGCCTACCGGGTACCAGTCAACTCGCACCTTTTCCAACCCGCCCAGAACCAACTCGCCCGATTCCAACTCGTCCGATTCCAACTCGCCCGATACCGACTCGCCCGATGCCAACTCGCCCGATACTATTTTGCAATTTTTATGAGTACTTGGTACGTTAAAAAAAGTTTTATTTCTTAAAACAGCCTACAACAAATATTTCTAACATTGAGAACCATAGGTGCGGCTAGGGCTTGAAATATGTGCCAACGCGGAAAAGTTTTTATTTGCGAATTTCATGTTTTGCAAATCTCTTGAAAGAATAAATTTCGTTCGGTTTCTTTACGTGTAGGGAAAGTTACTGCAGTTACTGGCTCATGTCTTTAGGAACAGTAGGACCGTCTTTTACGAGTTACTGGCTCGGCATGAAAATAGCTGGCCTCTAGCTCTGCATGGCAGAGCTAGCTGGCCTCGGGCCATCGGGTTTGTGTACATGGAATCTACAACTACATCTCAAACAACAAGCAACTTGGCATCGGGCGAGTTGGAATCGGGCGACTTGGTATCGGGCGAGTTGGAATTGGGCAAGTTGGTTCTGGGCGGGTTGGGAAAGGTGCGAGTTGACTGTAATTCGTTACCTTGCTGCACTGTGGCCGGTCATCGTCCATTTCCGCGTCAGATAACGTAGGCAACACGTACGTACATAGATTCCCACTGTAATCTGTTTGATGCATTCTGGGATTGAATACGCATGCGCATATCAAAGTTCACCGAGGTCATCCAATCTGCGATTGCGCAAACGACCCTCTAAATTTAGAGTGGTAACGAACTGATCAGTGCACAGATAGGGATGCTTATCGCCACATATAGACTCCTTCATATACGCTTTGGTTGGGGCATTGACTGTCACAAAAATCAAAGAGGATAATTAGAAACTGTACGAGGAAAATCCATTCTAGAGCCTCATTAATGGTTGCCCGTAAAATGGCGATCATTGGCAATATTGACGTGGAAACGAAAGATAATTTGGAAATGTGTTTTTGATAGCTAAACTGTAAATTATGTCAGCTTATTACTAATTCAAGTGCACCAAACAACCCTAGCTACGAGAGCGAAAACCTGATGATGTTCTGAATATCTCAATAACATAGAATGTATTTTGGAGAGATATTCGGACTCTTTAATTTGTACAATTCCTTTTTGATCTACAACATATGGGGTCTCATTTTAGAGCTCTTGAAAAAAGAAAAGTTACCGTCTTCTTAAAATGTTTCAAAATACGTCTAAGTTGCTTATAATTAGAAAGATCAGCATAGGGGAGAATACAGCGGACGATTTTTTTCCAAAGTAGTGCAGCCTATTTCTAATATTCTAGCGGTACTGAAAAACTATGACGTAAATTAAGAGCAGGGTGTGTACTCACCCTAATGACTTCACCATTTTGATGAAATGAGACATGGAGGCACCATCAGCAAAGAATGCCACATGCCATTGTGCTGATCTGGACGTCCAAAAAGTTGCAGTTATCTTACGAAGCAGTCTCAAGTGAATTCAACTGTAAGATATGAGGTATGTGTTTAACCGATAACAGGACGTTGAACGCATTTCTTTAACCTTTCCCACAAACGTGCCGTACTTCTGATGTCCCTCTTGTGGCAACAACAGTTCCTTCGTTTGCCAGGGTCTTCATATACATAATAGTATATCACGTGAGACATCTGTCAACAATAGTGATGCCTGGAAATAAAAGAATAATGACCACATGACAGAAATATGCAGCGATGCTGGATGTTACAGCAACTGTGCTTGATGCCATTGCGACACACGATTCCAAATAAAGTTGGCAGATTCCTTGATGCTGGAGCTTGAATATGATACTCGTTGCTTTCTTCTATAATTAAAACGATGGTGTACCGGAGACGCTGAATCGGTCTTATGTTGTACAGTGTATGCTAATTAGTTATTTCCTTTCGAAGCCGTATTCGTTATGTTATAGCTTGCTACTTTCAGCTGATGATACTATAAGCCTGTCTTTGTCACTTAAGCGCCCAGTTTCAGCACCAGCATGTAGAAACAGTTCAGACCAAAGTCTGTTACACAACTCGGAGATTTTTTTTGATGGTTTTTTTTTCATATCAAGTCCTTCACATCATTGTTGCCTATCAGAAAATATTTTCGTATGCTTGCCTTGGTAGCCGGATGCTCTACCGCATATTATCACTCGTGAAAAACTCGCTAAAATTCAAAATCGTAGATAGATTTCTTAGCACTATTTAAGAAAAATACCGATATATTAGATACCATTGGAAAGTACATAACATCATTAATATCTTTTCTTTGCACATAAGTTAATATATCTACAAAATCGACACCGCTCAATTGTTTATGTAAATATTTTATTATCCCATGATCGGTGTTCTTTGTACGAAAGTATTTATGACCAAAGATCATATAACCGGCCTTCAAAAACTGCATCGTAGCCACAATCTACGTCCTAATTCCAACCACTCAAACAGTATTTTGCTTGCTTCGGTCTGATTGCTGATACCGAAATGATAGTCATAACTGTAAAAGAATAATACTCGAAAGAGGGAACAGATCCGTCTTATACAGTTTCCATAAGGTAGGGTTCCATTGACGCGTCTCATTTTCCGCTCAGACTTTTATGATTGTGAATTTTCAAGAAATATGTACACATCGGTGCATCATGTATGGTGTCACTTTCATTACAAAACAGTTCAGTTATATTGCATGGCTTCGCTAATGTCGATAATGGTACTTATAAAAATGACGAAGTAGAACTGCGTCGACGCGCATGTCATGGAAAACTATGGGAGGGAAATAAGGAAGGTGAGTTTACATGCCATGACTCGGTTGTCTGGGTCGATAACCTTGAACTTCCGATCATTTATTTGAAATTTATGAGAATATACACATTAACTGAAACTCTGTTCGATGATCTAATTGAAATTATAGAAAGGAAAAACAATATTCACATCATTTTCTATTGATATCTTATTTTTGAATTGTACGTGCGACATTATCATTACTTCCATTCAGTTGACTTTGATTGAAAGTAATTTTTATATTTCATGTCCATTAACGTCCGGTATACTTTTTCACATTGAGGAAGACAACAATTTCCTAAATGGTGGTTTGCCTTTTGTTGTTTTATAAAAAAAATAAATGAGCGTATCCTCATTGCAAAATAATTTTTGGAAAATGAAAAAGTCAGTTATTTACATTCCATTTCCTGTATTTTGTGTCATTTTATATTTAAATTTGCATATTTAGATTGAACTGATAACTATTAACTACTGGCGTGAACATCTACCACAAATTAGCAGACCACATATATGGGATGGGGTGAAGGTGTTGGCCTAAGGAGAATGACAAAGGGTATGCAGAATGAATTAATTCATAAAGGGACGTGCCATTTTTATTTACTGGTAGATAGGGCCACCGCTTTGCTTACCGACACGCAGTTAACTCTGAGTTATCTTTCACCAAAAAAAACCGGAAACGCTTTTGACTCGAATTTTTTGAACAATAAAAAATAGACACAACATAACAATTAACGTAAGAAAGGTGTCATAGACCTTTCAATGTCACTCACCTGGCGGCCGTTGTATTTGTATGTCCTTGGTTGCCTTTTATGTAAAATGCCGCGAACAACTTTTAGAAACTAGCAGCGCCTTAAATCCGCGATGGAGGGCAACACCCTCACTAAATCAATCCCATGACCCAGGTAGCCTAAACAGGCTTACCCTTTCGATAAATCAGCCAATAGGCTTTGAAAAGTCAATCTGTCAACAAGTGTTGAAGCTTCACATCTATTCAAAGAGTTTGTATAAATTCAATTCAAATCATATAGAAAGATGCATTGTGGCAGGCTGAGTAATATGTGCCGTGAACTAGTTAAGAGACTTTTACCAATGCACTGGTAGATGCACTGAAAAAGACAAATTCGAAAAAAGTCAAGCTAACAACAGACACACACTAACAAACATAAATACACCAATGGAAGTAAGGGTAGGCTGGATGCCTTTATGCGTTAGGTCTAAAGCGAAGTCATTTTACATGCTGAGTGTCAAAACGCAACACGTTACTGAGTGAATGGTTGCTAAGATTAAAAGCTGAAGTTGAATCACTTGTGTTGCGCTACCTACTGGTATATGTCAACAAACTTTGGAGATCCCTACACTGAAAACATATGAGCAACAGTGCACGTAATTGAGAAGCAAAGTAGTTCAACATGTTAATACACGCCTTCTGTAAAACACAGCTCAGCTGAGTAGGAGAGAAGATACCAATCACAATGACGACAACGCAAACACACCTTATCTCATGACCTCACATGACCTGAGTAACTTAGTCTGTGGTACTGATAGTGTGGACGTAAAGCTGTAGCCAACATTCCTTTCTCACTAACAAACATGTCAAACCTCACAATGTGATTTACATATAAACACTCATAGCAGACATTTTTGAATGCGTCTACTTTGAGCTGCTGAGCAGAGTACTGGTATACGTTGTGAGTTATTCATTCAATAAATTTTAAATTTTCTCAATCATGAATTAGCTTACCTGATCGAATTATAAGATTTGTAATACATTTTTATTGGCATAGACATACACCCGTACACGGCTTGTTATCTTCGATACTGCCTGATTCATGAAATATTTACGAAAACGACAAATCTGTTACACATAGACACTGTATGGCTCTGATCAGTAAACGAATCCGATCACCTTGCCACGTGTGACATTTACCGGTTGCATGTTAATATTTCCACTTCGTTGCCTTTATATTAGTTTTCACTGGTTGATCAATAGTAGAACAAATCGAACGAAAATGAAAGAAAAAGTCATGTTTCCACATCATTTTTGCAAGAAACCTAGATGAGAAACAAACGAGACATTTGGTTAGCCTTGCCGTGCTATCAGCCATGGTATGCAGTCTATTGACTTTTCAGTACATTCAGTACATTGACCTGCAGATAAATTATACCTACTCTAGGATCACAAAGGCATGGCTATACTAGCGATGTGAATACGAACTCATTCAAAGGCATCGGAATGCGTACTGAGCGTGGAAACACAAACTTCGACCCTCCTGTCAAATTTTGATTACTCAACATGTTGGCCACCCCATGGACTAGCACAGTTTCAGCACTTCCATTGTGTTGCAAGTAGACATACAAGAAAATATACTTGCAAAATTGTCATTTCTTGACACCTTCTCAAAAAGACTTGGAATAAGAATTCAATTTGCACTTTATATTCGAAAAGTGGTGTCATTGTCGTACATAAATTTGGAGGACAAAATGCAAAGATTTTTATATGCAAAAATACCTGCAAAACATGCTGACTCAGAAGTTTTCCAAAGAACTTGTTTGATACACATATATTACAGCGTAACTTCATGAACTCGTCAGCAGTATCCATTTTTCCTATTACAATCTAACAATCATTTGTAAAGGAATTTGATCGAATTTCACACAGAAGGAAATAGCAATGTTATAGGATTGAATATTGTCTTAAAGCAGTGCAAGCTGCATAAAATCAAACGGAAATATGACATATTTCTGTTAGATATTTCTCAAAATGCGAAGTGGAGGAGTACTTTTTCTCATACGTTTTTATGTCAAATCACTGTACCCAAAAGAGTTTATATAAAAATAAGAGAAGGACAATATTTGTTGCTGAAATTGAAAGAAATGACGGAAAAGCAAATATGTCTACAGTTGTATAAAAAACACGGCGTATGAATACTTTAGAATAAGCTAACTCAAAATGTAGGGAGGTGATCCCACCCTTTTCCTTCTTTGTTTTTGATATGCAAATAATTCAAAGCACAAAAATATGCAAAAATTAGGAAATGACAACATTTCCTGACAAATTTCAGGCTCTTTGCTATAATACTCGAAAATGAGAAAAATGCTCGTCGAATTTTAGTTCAATAACGGTTGAGTAGGAGTATTGCAGGACCGTTGAAATCAAAAGTGGGTCGGAGACCCCTTTTTCTGTTTATTTCTGTTGATATAATTGTTCAGGGCACAACAAATACAAAATTCAGAAAAATAACAATATTTCCTGACAGGTTTTGAGCTTAACCTTGTTAAAACAAAAAATACGACATAAGGCCCCGTTGGTAATAGTAAAATGGGCGGGTAGGGGTGCTTTAGCACTCCGAACTCAAAAAATGGGACAGAGAAAAACTTGTTTTTCGTATGCAAACATCAGATAGATGAAAAGGTTTCCTGACAATTTATTGGCATTCTCTTCGCTGAAATCATTGACAATAATACAATATATCCCATTTGTAGTTGAAAAAGCATCACCTAGGAGCACTGCAGGAACCCGTGAGAGAAGTAGGACGACGACATCCCACTTTCTGATTATTTTCTTGATATGATTGATCACAGCATAATTTGTTTAACAATAAGAAAACTGACAATACTTTGAATTTTGAGTTGACCCGCCTTAAAGCCACGGCTGGGAGAGGCAGCACTGTCTCTAAATCAATCGGATGACCATTGTTGGGTTCACAGGGTTAATCTTTGGTATATCAGTTAAGAGCTTTAAATCGTCTATCTCTCGTAAGGGGGGGGGCGTCATTATTTATGGCCCACAGGTCGGAGGAATCGTAGGGGGTCATTCAAGAAAATTCAAAAATACAAGGGGGTGTTCAACATCTGGCGAGAAAGAAGCGGAGTTCACTCAATTTTTGGTGCAAAATAAATTGAAACACCTCTTAGATTGCACCATTGTACATATTATTTCTCAAAAGTTTCCCCGCGACATTATGGACACCTCCTCTGACACTTCCTCCTTAGCCTCTCGTTTGTTTCCCCCTTTGCTTTCAAAGTCTGCCCAGTCAGATATCCTAGGAAAAATTCTATTATGATACCCCTCCAAATTAAACAACATATATCGTTCAATACCGGTTATACCATAGGCTTTTATATCCATATTCTGTTGTGACTTTAAATTTCATCTTGTTGGTTTCCCCTTTTTTAATTGTCATGAATAACCGAGGATAATCTAGCAACTTGAAGATACATCAGGATTTGAAAAGTCTTTGCTTCTGCTGTATTTTTTGTAAATTTTACAAGTACATGTATGTATTCCACTTTTCTAAGCAAGGAGAGGCAGTCACAATTTATATGTCAGGGAGGGGGTATTCAAACTCATCATTGCTGGCAGGGGCGTTGCTCGAAAGTTCTGACGTGTCCGATGAAATTTCTCCGAGCCCTCCCTCCAGGCTGTAAATAATGACGACCGCTTAAAGTGGTGACGCTCTATATCAATTCAAATAATGGTATAGAAATATTTGTGGTGTCAGTCAGAGTAATATGTACGGCGGACTGGTGTGGCGACTTCTATCAAGCCACGGGTAGATGACCTGAAAGAGGTGGTTTGGAAAAAAAATTAAGCAAACAAACAAACAAAAATGACAACTTTAAGTAAGGGAAAGAACACATCTAGTTTGCCTTTACTTCTAATGAATATTCACCGATAAAGTTGGTATATGTGACTGGCAGTGATTTCTTACTGTAGTTTCACTGAAATAACAATGAACTACCCACTGTTTTAAAGTTATCAATTAAAAGCCTTTTCCATGGGTGCTGCGAATTGCTGAAAAGTAATTGTTTAATTTTAGGTATTCTTTGAACCTTTTTCATGATAAAAAGGTCTGGCATTTTGAGCCCCCTTGGTTGCCCACCTCCCAAATCATGGTCTTCCTTGCGGCTCTGTCTTGGCCCTCCAAAAGGAAATTATAAACGATTTTATGTATCTCCTTAAATAACTCATTGGACACCGGAGAGTTTAAAGTTACGTAAATAAGATAAGATAAGGCTGAAGTCTTAACAACACGAATTTTACCAATAAGACTCAATTTTCTAGTTTTCCAAATCTTATGCAAAGTTTTAAACTTTCTACTGGCTTACAAAAGTTTTTTTATTGAGCAAAAACAGGATTATAGAAAAATTTAATCCCAACGATTTTGATGGTGGGGGTGGGCCATGTGACCCCGAATGGCCTGTCCCTTCTGTCACGTCATTCCCCAGCAAAATTGCTTCACGTTTCTCAGTATTAATTTTCAGACCCGAACTACTATGAAAATTTTTAAGAACATCAAAAAGAACTGAAACAGACTCCGTAGACCCTAAAACAGGTCATATCATCTGCAAAAGCATATTCCTTTGCTTCAGTGCCTGGAATGTTTACACCTTTTATATCTGTATTTCATTTTCTGGAAAAAAGTGATTCAAGAACCAAAATAAATAGTATAGGATGCAGAGGATCACCTTGACAAACTCCTCGTTCTACATTGAAATAACCTGTGTTGTAGTCATTTTTCATAATGGTACAGTAAATGTTACAATAAAGAGCCTTGTTCCATTTTATAAAGGAATCGCCAAATTAAAATGACTCAGAACTTTAAAAAGAAATTCCCAACTCACATTCTTAAAGGATTTTCAAAGTCAGTGGCTAATTAAATTGCCGGAATAGAATATTTGGGGTATAATGGAACATTTCATAATGAAATGAATGTAATCGCTAATATTCCTACCAGTTCAATTTTTGCTATATCTGCCTAGATTTCGAACAACAATTTCAGTATCAATTCGGTTCTTTCTTCCTGAGACAGTTGCATAGCGTTACGGAGGTCACCGCTATGTGAACTTTGTTGGCCACGTTGTTCATCTTGCTGTAGGCTTTGCCTTTTTTGGTTGCAGCATATCGTCAATTCTTCTCATGATAGGCTCTTCTTGTGTTCTCTTTGTACCACTTCTTGTTACTACACCTTCTGTCATATTCAGTTGCCAATTTTAGTTTACTGCTGCATTTTCCACCTCTGACCCACGAGCAACCTAGATGACCACCTCCTCCCACCGACGCATGCGTGGTACTCAAATTATACTTCAAATAGTTGTGGCAACATATTCGAGTATCTTTGCAACTACTTGCACATATCACTTTCTGTTTCATAGTCAGCATAACAATCTACAGCACAAAGCACATCAGCCGCAACCTATTCTTTAATGACGCTCAACAGACTGCTACATTACACAAGGGAAGACCTGCAGGCATATTTGGCGAGCCGATTTATTTCGTTTACATGTCAGAGACATGCTAGATATATAGCTGCTTTTATGACTATGCTGTTACGACACGGCCCCGCTCAATGCACTGCTGCGGTCTTTGGTGACCCAGGGCGAAGCTTACACAAAAGTGTACCCCAGAAAAAAAGATTATTTGTTTTTGCCACTTCTTCCAAACCACGGCCTAGCAATTGCAACATAGAAAAGGTGTGGAAATCCGAAATATATATCGGAATGGTTTGCCGATTAAGAATTCAGGGGACGAAATCAGTGAATTTCACTTTAAATGGTCATGGCAACCGATTCGACTATCTCTGCAACTACTTGCACATATCATTTTCTGTTTCATAGTCAGCTTCACTTCATACAAATTAACAGAACTAAACACAGCAACCGCAACTTATTCTTTCATGACGCTCGACACACTCATATATTTTAGAAGGGAAGACCTTTAAAACCTTTAGTTAAAATAATATGGAACCCGATAAGGCAGACATTCCAGTTTTTACTTTTTTTAAATAATAGCTCGTCTGGCGTAATACTCCGCCAGAGGGTTTACAGTGTGATGCATTCTTACTCATCACAACCCCAACCTGTTTTAATCTTACGCGACTCACATATTTTTTGCAGTTGACCCGGAGTCCTCCGGTTATTAAGTTGCAAGGTAATTTTTCCTATTTGTTTTTACGATTTCTCACAATATGACGTCAGCGCACCCAATAATAGGTAGTACTGGTCTTCATACTTAAAAAACGTCGATCTAGTTCTAAAACATGGAATATTTCTCAAACGAAATCAACCTACTGGCATTCGCAAAGTTTAGTGAAACGAAAGGTAAAGGATGACCCCTTACATACTCTGTATCTAGGCTATGATGATACAGCCTATACAGCCTAAATTATCTCAGTAACATTGAAATGACTCTGAAATTATTTGGAGTGTTTGTAGGTGCCTAAATATTTTATAAACTAATCTCAATGTTTGCTGGCGCTGATCTGTTCTGAATAGAACCTTCAGGCATATTTGGCGAGCCAACGTATTGCGTGTAATTGTCCGAGACATGCATGATATATTTGCTTTTATTGACAATCCTCTTATGAAAAGACTCCGCTCAATGCACTGCTGTGGTCTTTTTTGACCCAGGGCGAAGCTTATACAAAAGTGTGCGACAAAAAAAGTCTACTTGTTTTCGCCACTTCTTTAACATGTAAAAGGTGTGAGAACCGAAAATATACATCGGAATGGTTTGCCGATAAAGAATTTGGGGGACAAATCACTGAATTTCACTTTAAATGCTCATGGCAACCGAATAGAGTATCTCTGCAACAACTTGCACATACCACTCCCTGTTTCATAGATAACTTCCATATATACAAATCTACAGTACCCAGCACACCAACCGCAATATATGCTTTCGTGACCCTCGCCAGACACGTACATTACACAAGGGAACACAAAATTTATGCTAACTAAATGCTATTTAGGATGTTTGAAACAAATGACAAGCTTCACTGTTAAGGTCTTAAGATTGCTCAATGTTGTTAATTCAAGTAGCGTATTAATGATTAACTTGTCGTTGCTGTACATGCCTTGCGTACGTGATGAACGCAGAATACTTCGTATAGTGACTCCCCTACTCATTTTAAAGCGAAACAACAATTGCTCGAGTCATTGCCATGTAATTAGATTGCCAATTGTGTATTGAGGTCATTCTTTGGTTTGCTATGACAAGACAACAGTTCAAAGTTCAGCTTGTAAAAACATCGCTTGCCTTTTGGATCAAATTGGACAATCTATTGTCACATGAATTTGAAGACCGATGATTTTCAACAAAAGTTTTTTGCATCCACGCTAGCGCTGATTTTGGATAGCCATTCATATTAATGAACACTGAAAGTGTGTGGAGTTTTGGAGCAGCTGATTGCTTGCGAGCTCCGTCAACTCTGATAAAATTCGTGCAAAGCGTAGAATTTGAAAAAAGCCTGTCTTCATTCTGTCCTTGCTCTCGTACAGAATCGAAGTAATCAAATAATAACAAACTAAGGATTTGTATTTCCTTCACTGGTTCAATACAGGGTATAGATAGAGGGTGTAGGGTGTAGGGTCTTTGATTATTCACAAAGCTCTGATGACACGACTTTGCTCAAAGCAGTGCTGCGCTCTTTTGTGTTCCGATGGCGGGGACGGAGAGAGAGAGAGAGAGAGAGAGAGAGAGAGAGAGAGAGAGAGAGAGAACAAGGGATACATCCTCTTTCAGAGATTAATTTGTGTTTAGCTCCATCTCATCAGTACTCCACTAGCTCTCAATTTGATTCGGTTTATTTTAATTTCCAGCAAAATACTTGTTGAGTCAAAACCTCATAAATAATTGCCTAATAGATGTTACATTGTCCACGGATATAAATATAAAAATAATGTTACATGCTGTTATGATGCTGTTTGCAATGGAATCTTGGGTTATTTGCCGACAATAACATTGTATGTTACACAAGGCGACAGTCCTGAGACCTAAAAAGTGCATCTTGTCATTTGTATCTTGCACAATGGGTCAGGTCAGTCAGGAAAAAATGGTTTTTGTTTGATGCTGCAACAATCGTTAGGAAAAATGTACGAACGTGCTTTAAAGAACTAAAGACTTTAATCGTTCTCACTGTTGACTCTATGCCACCACTGACTGGGAGTTTGTTGTACCTCTCATGATCGTACCTGCTCTTATCACATCTTTCATTTCGTATTATCTGAGACTCGACTATGCAGACATTCCTATATGGAGCACAGGATTAATTTTTTCACGCATAACCGAGTAGTTTGACAAGAGCTTGTCTGCACCATTGTGACGTTACTTTTCTTTAAAATTGATAGCTCGTATGGTGTATTACCCTATGCGATGTATTGTTCTTGCGCTATCTCTTGGTAGTTGACCAGGAGCTCTGACAGTTAATAAGTTGATACGAAATTTTCCCTGCTTGTTTTTTACGATTTCTTGCAATGTGACGTCAGCACACAGTATACTAGGTAGTACTGATCTTCATTACTCAGAATATGTCGACGTACTTCGAAACGGTTCAATATTTGTCCACTGAAATCAACATACTGGCGTTCGGAAAGTTGAGTGTAAATAAACGTGAAGGACGTCACCTATTGAATTTTGAAACTACGCTGTCATTCTGCCAAAACTCTGTTACTTTCATTGAAATGACTACGAATTCCCTTGAAATGTTCTGTGGGGGCTGAAATAATTAACAAAAGAAGCTTAATGTTTGTTTGCGCTCATCTGTTCTGAATAGAACCCAACGATTTAGTCGTACGTGTGTATAATTCTTAAACAGACGTCGAGCCTTTAGACATCTCGGCGAACCATTGTATTTTGTTTACTGGTAAGGGACAGGCTAGATATATAGTCTATTATAATTCTCAATGCCTTTATGACGCTGCTTCGCTCAATACACTGCTGTGGTCTGTGGTGACCCAACGGTGTATCTTAAACCAGAACGTACGATAAACAAAAGTGTGTTGTCTGCGACACCTCTTTCGAGCCATTGCAACATAGAAGAGGTATGAAAATCGGAAAAAATACATCGAAATGGTTGCTGATAAAGAATTTAGGTGACAAAATCACTGAATTTCACTTTGAATGGTCATGGCAACCGATTCGACTATCTCTGCAACTACTTGCACATATCATTTTCTGCTTCATAGTCAGCTTCACTTCATATAAATTTACAGAACTAAACACAGCAACCGCAACTTATATTTTCATGACGCTCGACACACTCATACATTTCAGAAGGGAAGACCTTTGAAACATTTAATTAACAAAATGTGAAACCTTATAAGTCAGACATTCCTGTTCTTACTTTTGTAAAAAATAACACGTCTGGCGTATTAGTCCGCCAGAGGTTTTAGCGTGCGATGCGTTCTTACTCATCACAACACCATTATTTGTAATCTTACGCGACTCACATATTTTTGCAGTTGACCCGGAATCCTCCCATGAAGTTGTAAGGTAATTTTTCCTCTTTGTTTTACGATTTCGTACAATTTGACGTCAGCGTACAGAATAATAGGTAGTACTGGTTTTCATACTTTGAAAACGTCGATGTAGTTCCCAAAAAATTGAATGTTTCTCCAACGAAATCAACCTTCAACTGGCGTTCGGAAAGTTGAGTGTAAAGAAAGGTAAAGGAGGACCCCTTACGTATTTTGTATCAACGCAATCGTGACACAGCCTATACAGCCTAAATTATCTTAGTTTCATTGAAATGACTCTTAATTCATTTGAAGTGTTTGTGGGTGCCTAAATGTTTTATAAAATAAACTTAATATTTGTTTGCGCTCATCTGTTCTGAATAGAACCATCAGGCATATTTAGCGAGCCAACGTATTTCGTTTACTTGTCGAGACATGCGAGATATATTGCTGCTTTTGTTCTTATGACACGGCTTCGCTCAATCCATTGCTGTGGCCTTTGGTGACCTAGGGCAAAGCTTTCACAAAAGTGTACGACGGTAAAAATTTATTTGTCTTCGCCACTTCTTCCGGGACATTGCAACATAGAAAAGGTATGAAAATCGGCAATATAAATGGGAATGGGTTGACGATAAAGAATATACGGGACAAAATCATTGAATGTCACTTTAAATGGTCATTGCAACCGATTTTAGTATCTCGAAAACTACATACACATATCACTGTCTGTTTTATAGTAAACTTCCCTTCATACAAATCTACAGCAGTAAGTATGGAAAGCCATGACTGACTTAAATTGTCTAATATCATGTTGTGCTGGGCATTTGATATATTGTGCTGGGCAT
>LD342639.1:0-55965 GCA_001465055.1 Ptychodera flava | reverse complement strand
GACCATTAATATTAATGAACACTAAAAATATGTTGAGTTTGGGAACAGCAGATCGCCAGGGAGCTCCGTTAACTCTGATAAAATTAGTTCAAAGCGTAGAATTTGAATGTACATCATGTTCTCATTCTGTCCTCGCTCTCGTAAAGTATCGAAGCAATCAAAGGAAAAACAATGAACTTAGAGTAGTTATGACTATCAAAAATTTCACAAACCTTAACAATAATTACACTTATGTATGAATTTGTACTTCCTTCACCGGTCTGTTTTTATTTACAAAGGCCTGATTACACGAAGTCGCTCAAAGCATTGCTGCTTTCTTTTGTGACCTGATGGCGAATTTAAAACTAGAACATACGACTGGAGAGAGAGAGAGAGAGAGAGAGAGAGAGAGAGAGAGAGAGAGAGAGAGAGAGAGCGCGCTAGGGATCCATTGATCATCCTTTTTTCAGAGATTTGTCTTTTGCCAGCTCCATCTGATAAGCAGCTCAATTTGATTCGTTTTATTTGAATTTTCAGTAAGATATTTTTGAGTCCAAAATTCATAAAGGAATGCCCAATAGGCTTTAGATTGTCTACAGATATGAATATAAAAATAATGTTACGGGCTATTATGATGTTGTTTGGAATGGGATTAGGGAAATTTGCCGATAATAACATTATATGTTGCACAATGCGACAGTCTTGAGACCTAAAAACTGAAGCTTGTCGTTTTAATGCTGCACAATGAGTCAGGTCAGTCAGAAAAAATTCCTATTTTGATGCTGCAACAATCGTTGGGAAAATGTAAGAATGTGCTTCAAAGAACTATAGACTTATTGTTCTCGCTCTAGACTCTTTGCCACCACTGGCTTGGCGTTTGTTGTACCTTTCACGTTTAATTATGATCGTACCTGCTCTTGTCAAACCTTTCGTTCTCTACAAGCTGAGACCCGATTATGCAGACATTCCTATATGGAGCACAGAATTTTGTACTTTTTAAACGCCTCCCCGAGTAGATTGACAAGAGCTTGTCTAGACTATCTTGTGTTGTTACTTTTCTTTTAATGGATAGCGGGTATGGTTTTTTATCCTATGTGGTGTATCATTCTTGCGCGATCTCTTTGCAGTTGACCCGGAGCTCTGACAGTTTATAAGTCGGGACGAAATTTTCGCCGCTTAATAGTCCCCGCGGAGGAAGTCCGGCGGGGACTTATAGATTGGGTCCCGTCTGTGCGTCCGTCCGTCCGTCCGTCCGTCATCAACATTTTCTCAGACACTGCTGAACCAATTTTGTTCAAACTTGGCACTATGACCTAGAGATGCACATCAATTTATTTTGCGATACGATTCAATATGGCTGCAAGGTGGCCATTTTGTTGCGATTTTTCATGTCTTTGGACCATAACTCAGACATCCTTTAACAGATTCTGTTCAAACTTGGCACAAAGGCATAACACTATGGCTTTCATATCCATGTCAAATTATTTCGCGATACGATCCAATATGGGCGCGAGGCGGCCATTTTGTTGCGAGTTTAATAATAATATTGGGTTCTTATACAGCGCACATATCCACAAGTACATGTGATCAAGGCATTTGATCATGTCTTTGGACCTTAACTCAGACATCCTTGAACAGATTCTGTTCAAACTTGGCACAAAGGCATAACACTATGGCCTAAATATGCATGTCGAATTATATTGCGATACGATCCAATATGGGTGTGAGGCGGCCATTTTGTTGCGATTTTTCATGTTTTTGGACCATAACTCAGACATCCTTTAACCGATTCTGTTAAAATTTGACACAAAAGCAAAACATTATGCCCTTCATATGAACACCAATTTATTTCGTGATATGATCCAATATGGCCGACAAGCAGCCATTTTTTGGCAATTTTTTCATGCCTTTGAACCATAACTCAAACATCCTTGAACCGATTCTGTTCAAACTTGGCACAAAGGCAAAGCACTAAGGCATACATATGCATGTATCAATTAACCTTGCGATAGGATCCAATATGGCTGCAGAACTGCCATTTTGTTGGAATTTTGCATGTCTTTGAAGCGTAATTCAAAGGTCATTACACCCATTTTGTCCAAACTGGGCACAAAGATCAAGCACTATGGCATACATGTACATGTCAATTTACTTTGTGACATGTTCTAATATGGCTGCCAGATTGTCATTTTCCAATATCGCTTCAAAATGATCATTTTTGGATTTTTCATGTCTTTTAGGCTTCATCATATGCAAATATTCCTTAACCAATGTTGTTGAGACTTAGTACAAAGATAAAGTACTATAGCATACAGATGCATGTCTACTAATTTTGTGCTATGATCCATATGGCAGCCATTTGATTTCAATTTTGGTGTGATTTTTTATGTCTTTGAAACATAAACATAGGCCACTGTCCCTCGAAGGACTGGTTTTGTTCAAACGTGATACGAAGATAAAATAATATGGCTGCACTCTTGTGCACATTAATTTGTTGCATTATATGATCCGAAATGGCTGATTACAACAACATACCCGATCCCATACCATTTCGAAAATTCCACCAAACCATGTGTATAGTATGTGCCGTCATGACACTAGAGACAGTGAGGGCATCGTTATGTGTGATGTAATCAAAAGTTCCTTCAGTTGTTATTACCGGTAGAGATGAGTCATTTATTGAACGTTCCTCAGATAACTTTATAATGCAAGTCACAGGCCTGATGCACCCGTTGCATCAATGTCATTCCACAGCTACCTAGACCACAGCTACCTAGACACCAAAGATTATAACAAAATGGACAAGCGGGGACTGTGTCATTAACGATGACTTGTTCTTACGATTTCGTGCAATGTGACGTTAGCACACAGAATACTTGGTAGTACTGATCTTCATACTCACAATATGTCGACGTAGTCCGAAACGGTTCAATGTTTGTCCGCTGAAATCAAACTACTGGCGTTACGAAACTTGTGTGTAAAGAAACGTAAAGAACGACTCCTATTGAATTTTCAAACTATGCTGTCATTCAGCCTAAACTATGTTGGTGTTGAAATATTTTACAAAAGAAGCTTATGTTTGTTTGCGCTCATCTGTTCTGAATAGAACCCAACGATTTAGTCGTACGCGTGCATAATTCTTAAACAGACGAGCCTTTAGACATCTCGGCGAACCATTTTATTTCGTTTACTGGTACGAGATTGGCTAGATATACATATTATTATTATTCTCAATGCCCTTATGACGCGGCTCCGCTCAATACACTGCTGTGGTCTTTGGTGATCAAATGGTGAATCTCAAACCAGAACGTACAATAAACAAAAGTGTGTTTGTCTTCGTCACCTCTTTCGAGCCGTATTTCGTTTTATTGTTCGAGACATGCTAGATATATAGCTGCTGTCATTGACAATGCTCTTATGACACGCCTCCGCTCAATACACTGCTATGATCTTTGGTGACCAAGGGCGAAGCTTACACAGAAGGGTACGACGGAAAAAAATTTGCTTTTCATCGCAACATCTTCCGGAACATTGCAAAATAGAAAAGGTGTGAAAATTGGAAATATATATCGAAATGGTTTGACGATAAGAATTTAGGGGACGAAATGACTTATTTACACTTTTAGTGGTAATGGCAACCGATTTTAGTATCTCTGCAACTACTTGCACATATCACTGTCTGCTTTATAGTCAGCTTTCCTTCATAAAAATCTAAAGCATCAAGCACAGCAACTGCAATCTATCCTTTCATGACGCTCGACACACTCATACAGTAAAGAAGAGAAGACCTTTGAAACCTTTAATTAACATGATGTGCAACCCGATAATCCAGACATTCCTGCTTTGACTTTTCTTTAAAATAATAGCTTGTCTGACGTATTACTCCGCCAGAGGGTTTACCGTGTGATGAATTCCTACTAATCACGACCACTATTTTAATCTTATGCGACTCACATATTTTCACAGTTGACCAGGAGTCCTCCGGTTATTCAGTTTCAAGGTCCTATTTGTTTTTACGATTTCAAACAATGTGACGTCAGCACACCAAATAATAGGTAGTACTGGTCTTCACACTTAGAAGACGTTAATGTAGTTCCAAAAAATTGAATATTTCTCCATCGAAATCAACCTACTGGCGTTCGGAAAGTTGAGTGTAAAGAAAGGTAAAAAAGCACCCCTTATGTATTTTGTATCTACGCTCTCGTTACACAGCCTATACAGCCTAAATTATCTTAGTTTCATTGAAATTCATTTAAAGTGGTTGTGGGTGACTAAATATTTTAGGCGTTGAGGTATATTTGGTGAGCCAACGTATTTCGTTTTATTGTTCGAGACATGCTAGATATATAGCTACTTTTATTTACATTGCTCTTATGACACGGCTCCGCTCAATGCACTGATGTGGTATTTTGTGACAAGAGCGAAGCTTACACAAAAGTATGCGACAGATAAAGTCTACTTGTCTTCGCCTTTTCTTTCTAGCCATTGTAACATAGAAAAGGTGTGAAAATCGGAAATATATATTGGAATGGTTTGACGATAAGAATAAAGGGGACGAAATCACTGAATTACACTTTAAATGATTATGGCAACCGATGCGAGTATGTCTGCAAGTACTTGCACATATAAATTTCTGTTCTATAGCCAGCCTTCCTTCATACAAATCTACAGCACTAAGCACAGCAACCGCAACCTATTCTCTCATGACCCTAGAGCTCAACAGACTTCTACACAACAGGAGGGAGAACAAAATATATCCAGACTAAATGCTATTTCGTAAGCATGAAACAAACAACAATCTTCACTTATTAGGTCTCAAGACTGTTCAATATTGTAAATTCAACGTGCGTGTTAATGATTAGCTCGTCGCGACTGTATGTGTTGTAAAGAAGGCAGTGTCCAAACACGGTTAGAGTAACTGTGGTTTTAAGGTACAACGCGCCTCGTGACCAGATATTTGGGCTTTCAAATTTTACCAATTCCCTTCTAACCTACCACTCGTGATGAAAGAGAAGTTTTCACTGTCTTAATTTTCCGAAAATAGATTTTTTTGCCCATAGATTTAACACGGATGGTGGCAATTTTTTATTTCAAATGTCGGGAAATCTTAGGTAATTTGTCTGTATAGTACCAAAGTTGTCATGGTGACCCTAGATTTTTATTTTTGCTTTTGGTAAGAGAATGGTCGACAATTTCATTGAGAAAAGTTTGAGCAAATGTTTAAATCTTTAACTTTCGAGGCACATATTACCCTGACTGAATGGTCAGCAGGAGCGATGAATGTAGACACTCCTTATCGTGACCCCGCCAGTGATTTTAAAACGAAGCAAGAATTGCTCATGTCATCTGCGTGTAAATAGATTGCTAACTGTGCATTGACTTAACTCTTGTGATTACTTTGACTTGATAATAGTTCAACGTTTAGCTTGTAAGAACATTGCTTCCCCTCTCGGATCTAGAAAGGACAAACTATGGTCACATGAATTTAAAGGGCAAAGATTTGCAAGAAAAATATTTTCCATCGACACTGATCTTGCATAAAAATTCACAAAATGAAAACTGAAACGTGTTGAGTTCTGTGGCAGGGGATAATACTAGTGCCAAGTGCAGAAGGCGAAAAAATCATATTCCCATTCTGTCCTCGCTCTCCTACTGTATCGATGCAATCAAAGGATAACGATGAACTTGTACTTGTTTAGATTGTCCAAAATTTCACAAACTCTGATAAAATCTAAACTGGATGTATAAGAAATTTTGTGTTGACTAGTTGACTAGAATGACCATTGAGACATGGGACTCTGCTTCTTGTCACTCTTGTACAACATATAGTCACAACTCTGCCGCCATTGCCAGTCCTTACATGTATAGCAGATGGGGCTGATAAAGAGAGCTATTTCCTTTCAGAATCTGCTTACCTCACAAGCAAAACGCTGGCAAAGATGTCGAAGGAACTTCAAGAACACGTCATGATATCATACAACTGGGAACACCAAGAAGAGGTGAAACAGATCAAAGAGGCACTGGAAGAGAGAGGGTATAGAATATGGATAGATATTCACAGTATGAAAGGTAGATACTTGTCAAGGATTGGAATGAACAGACACGCACAGAGTCAGACAGACGAGAGGAGAGCGAGAGTTTTCACGAGGTCCTAACATATTGCCATTGAACTTATGTGTCTATATACATTTAGGAATTTTAGAACGAAATTAGATAAGTTCAGTTGACGACGAAAAAGATTAAAATTTAATTAAAGTAAAAACTCGGTTTTTTCGCATCCCGAACAGTACTGCGTCTCGTTAGTATGTGTGGCAATTTTACAATACATTAGATTCTTGGTGTTCTTTCCTTCCGATCTGCGTTGAAAATCAAATGTTACACACATTTTAAGTACAGTCACGGTGATGTACATGCCTAAACGAACACCACTGTGATGATGTGCAATGCCTTGGTTCGTCTACTTGTCCGGTACTGATTTCACTTTATAAATGACATGGTATTTTTTTCAGGTGACATCAACAACGCAATGGCTGAAGGCGTTGAAAAATCAAGCGTTGTCTTGGTGTGTGTTTCTGAAGCCTATAAGAACTCGCACAATTGCAAGAAAGAAGCGAGTTACGCGGACAACCGTCGTAAAAACATAATACCCCTGAAACTTGAAAAGGATGTCGAATTGGGTAAGTTACAGCGAGGTTACCCTTGATGACAACTAAGATATTGCGCACAAGACGTACACAAAATAATAAACACGGACTCCATTGGAGCAAAAAACAGAACAAAACAAAAAAACAGACAACATGTGGCTAAAAAACGCCGATCTCTTCTTTTATAATAAATGCTATTAAAATGGTTTATAATTTTGCTGAGAGTAAATATGTAACTGACAAATTTACAATTGATGTTTAATTACTAGTATTATGTTCTTTCAAGTATAAAACACTGTCGCAGCACGATACGAAAATTCTTCTCGATTTCGTACATTCATTTATGCAAAAGATGTATCACTGAGGGTTTCTCAAGAATGCAAATCAACTTACAAATGAGTCATTATATCATGGAGAAGACTCATCGGTCTATAACCTGTGTCGTCAGGTCACATTATGTACAACATATTTACAATCCTCATCTGATGGTATCAATTTGAATTGCAGATGGGTGGATAGGACCTGTGATGGGATGTAAACTCTGGTTTGATTTCTCACATTTCAAGTATTTCAAAGATTCCATTAATGGTTTGGATAAAGAGCTCAGAAATTTGGGAGTGCAGAAATATGGCAAGGCCCCTGCTTCTGACCTGGACCAGCGTAAGTTTTCAAACGTTTGAGTTATCATTGTTACGTCACCAAAGATTTTACTTTTCCGTCATCTCCTCCTTTTTAGCCTTTATTTGGCTTTCTGTATCCCCCAAAAACCTCTAGAGTATATCATCTAAACCTACAAATTTAAAAGTGTAAAACTCTTTCGTCTCTAGGAAGAATTTATTGCGGGCCAAAGCCAACAGGCGGTGTGGGTACTTTCAATTTTGCTAAAGTCATTGGGATCGGTCGCGTGATTTGGTTTTTCAAAAACTACAAATTTAATCTAAGCCTTCTCCAGAACCAACCCACCAATTGAACTGGAATTAACTCATATCATCCTTCGTGTGAATACATCCAAATTTGCAAAAATCACACGTATTTTGGCGACCATATTGTTTTTTTCAAAAATTTCAACTTAATCTCGAAAAAATTTTCTTCAGAACCAACTCTACATATGACTGAAAAGAGTACTATTAAGATTGTCAAGGCGTTGGGTTTGATAACGTGGTTTTGCAACCGTATTAGTCTTCGCAAAACAAAACCAATAGTGACCATCGCATGATATCCATAATTCTAATTTACAAAAATCAAGCGACCATTTGAGCTAAAATTTTGCACATAGCATCATCAGTGCAAATACTTTAAACCATGGCAATCGCTTTGGCCCCGACAATGCTGCTTACAACGGCTTTAATTTTCCTTTGTATAACGTTATGCTACTACATTTTCGCCCGAGAGGTAATGTGTCGCCGATTACAGGCAACCTTAATATCAGTATAAAACTTTCCCATGTTTACTCCAGCATTGTCAACTCTGGGTGTGGACGGTGTGTGTAACTGGCTTAAGGGTCTCGAGATCGACGACACGACCATCAAGATTTTTCGAGGCAATTGCGTAACCGGTGATGACTTGGAACACATAAGCCAGAAAGAGTTGATTGGTGACGAATTCAAGGTGAAGTCCTTTATTGCGAAAAAAATCATAAGGAATCGCGACAAGTGCCTGGCAAACACGACGTCAATTGTTGGTGAGTCCGAGAGCAAAACAACCAGCATCGCTAGTGTAGGTATCGGTGCAGTCGACAAATTAGCTATGTCGACAAGAGTGTCAAACGCCTTACATGTTCATGGTAGGTCCATACTGGGTCCAGTTGCATGCACTTTCATCGCACATTAAGGCCTCCAGCACACGCGCAAAGAGTTATCACAAGTAAAAATGACATATTATGGGGATAATGATCAACCAATAAAATATTTACGCATCATATTGAGAAACACACGCTCCATACAGCAAAACGTTCTACACTGTTATACTGTTATACTGTATATATTCAGGTGAAAAGTGTTATGACAAGAAACAACGACACAATAAGGTGATATGACGAACCCATAAATAGTTAAACGACATATCAAGAAATACACAATCCATACAGCAATATGTTTACGGTAGCGACATACATTATGGACACTTTCAGACTTTTATTTTTTTCCTCAGTAATATAAGTCCCAAAAAGTATATATTTTCTAAAAGTCCTGATCGTGGGAAGTCTAACAGTGCACAGTACACTGTCATTATTTATACAACAGTCACGTGACAAGCGTTGTGCTGAATATTCCTAAACTCTGTTTTTCCTCCCTATAGTGAAAATGCTACAAAAATTTGGTTGATATTTGTGCGTTGACAAGCCTTAAAAAGATCAATCAAATCTGTGTCTTGGATTTCCTTTATATGCCTTTGTTTTTTGTGTTCTACACTATTTAAGGTATTAGACTAAGGTGCTTTTCAAGGAATTTTAATTGTCGCGCCATTAATAGAAACTCGGATAAAAAATCGCAGACACTGATTTCAAAGGTATTGCTAAGGCCTGTCAATGCATCGTGTTCGCTATAAAAATAGGCAAAGAGAGATCAGTGCTCACAATAAATAAATCTGTCAATTACTTGAAGTGAAATCGGCTATTCAAAATGATATCGGAAAATGACTGTATATTTACTTTGCTTTATAGATAGATAGATAAATAGATAGATAGATAGATAGATAGATAGATAGATAGATAGATAGATAGACAGACAGACAGACAGACAGACAGATGGATAGATAGATAGATAGATAGATAGATAGATAGATAGATAGATAGATAGATAGATAGATAGATAGATAGATAGATAGATAGCTGAGTTGACCAGATTAATCTAAATTACATTTCCAAATTTGTTTCGTATAGACAGCAGAACTGCCTACACTCATCGGGTGGCTTTGTTCGACTGAGTCCTTTAGGCTGCTGATTGAATATATTGTTTGGCGGGGAAACAATTTCTTTTGCTTTAATGTTTAATGTTGGCACTTGTTTGATTGGTGCGAAAAGTTGCACAAATTAGTGACTGCAGAGGAGAATTTTTTTCCTGTCTGTGCAGAAATTTTCTCCTGTGTCTGCATATTATTACTAATTCGTTCCTATTGTTGAGAGAGCACATTTCTGGATATCTGATAAGTATGAATTTCTCGGGGAGACACAGATTGGATATTTTTGACGTTAGAGCATGGATTGCATTGCTTTATTATTTTCCAGTCAATCCTGTATCCTGTCTTTGAATCGTTCAGTGACCAAATGTTTGCTCAATTCAGTGCTATTTCAGTATTTTATGTAGTGGAATGGCAGCATGTGGTTATTGTTTCATGTTTTGAATTGAGTGACCGTCAGGCCGATGTATGTTGCATGTGTATTGTTGTCTTCCATCGTAACCGTTACTAGGTAAACTACACCCTCGGTGAGGCATTTTACTGGCAGTGGGCATTTGCTCTTTTGTCTGCAGTTGCATTCTTTGGTGGCGATGGTGGCGGTTGTATTCTTGCTTTCCATTTCTTTGGCAAGTACTGATTTGTTGTATGAAGTGATGATACTTTGCATGTTCGGCAAACAGCTGTATCTTAGTTTGAAATTATTTCTGTTAATATCTTTCTGGGTGGATCACCATGCCAGAAACATTTGTGTACTAAATGTAGAAATCTACGCTCGATGTTGGTGTTGACGATATTGTTGAACGGTGGGTTGAACCACATGACGTTTCGGGTTCGTGTGCGTTTTCCTTGTTGCTGTACGGGTTTGAAAGCGAATTGGTGGTCGTAGCCGTTCCTCCTGGAAGCATCTTAGTATTGCGTGATGGCTGCATGGAATGTTGGTTTGTTTTATGATATCAAGAATCATCAACAAACGACTGTACAATCTGTGCCGCCTCGAGAAATCCATACTTATCAGATATTCAGATTTCATGCGCTTGGCAATCGTCAGGAGTGATGTTGGCAGGAAACACATCGAGCACTATACATTGCCTGAATTGACACCAAGCCACTGATCATATATATATATATATATATATATATATATATATATATATATATATATATATATATATATATATATATATACAAAATGTATACAATGTGCGATATATATACTCTTCGTCTTGGGCGTTTTCGAGTTTAGTGATAGTCTAAATATAGATTTTGCATTATTTTGATATAGAGAAATCTTAACTTAATGACTTATGAATCCTCTTCTCAAAAACAACAAGGTAGAGGACCCTGATACTTGGCCTAGGGCATTTTAGTACCATGACCATGAAAAGTTGCTAACAGTCAAGAATACAATTTTCAATCAAGATGCAGCCACATCAGGTGACCCACCAAGTTGAAAATGTTATATGCATGAGAACTCATAAGGCCAAATAATTACTGGAAGTCTGAAAGACTTACACATAGCCTTTCTTTAATCCCTAGGGGGCACAGAATTCACGGAAGAAGAAGAAGACGAATTTGTGGAAGAAGGAGAATATGTAGAAGGAGAATGGATAGAAGAAGAAGAATGCGTAGAAGAAGAAGGTGTAGAAGAAGAAGGTGTAGAAGAAGAAGAAGAAGAAGGTGTAGAAGAAGAAGGTGTAGAAGAAGAAGGTGCAGAAGAAGAAGAAGAAGAAGAAGAAGGTATGGAAGAATAATAATAAGAAGACGACGCAGAAGAAGGCGAAGAAGCATAAGTTGTTGAAGACGAAAGAGAAGAAGAAGAAGAAAATATTTTTTTTTTTCAAATGAACGTTTATCACTAATATAAAACTCTTGTACAGAAAAGTTATACTAAATCATTTCAATTTTAAAGACGGAAAGCATAATTGAAATCAGACAAATGTGTAATAACATATGATGATTAATTACTGAAAAAACTAAGCAAAGTTGAACACTATTTAACAGGCAAAACTTCAAAATGGCTGTGACACTGAAGCCGAAGCGAGACGTAAAATAAACTGGCGAGAAAGGCAAAGAGGTAGCTATATCACAACAACAAAAGGAAGGATACCAATAAAATCTGAAAAAAGGACAAATTTGTCATAAAATAAGAGAAAGCAGAACAACCTTCCGAAACAAGAAAAGAACAAAAGAAATTTGCAAAGAATTAAGACAAGAATACCTTACAACTTTCAGAAAAATGCTGCCTAACAGCCTTTGAGAAGGGACATGCCAGCCAAGAATCTTCTCAACTGACTGACCCTCTCAATCCGAGGAGTGCGGTGCCCAGGACCTGTAAGGTGTTGACAAAAAGGAGAATGTGCCAAGAGGAGAAAGCACACAAATGAAAGAAGTGTTCACAGCAATATTGAATCGATAGTAATTATTCCATCAATTTTGTTAGAAGCAATGATGTCATTAACACTCCAATTGTTTTTGAAAGCACCTATGTTTGAATTGAGCGTGACGTAATTATATTCTTCTTAACTGCGAGAACAACCTCGCCTTTTAAAAACATAAACAAGCATTTTTACTTGCTGATGGATCATGACCGTTAATTACATTTTGTCTCGTCACATGAACTGAATTTTAGCTGTAATAAAAAGAAAATTTAAAAGCGCAAAAGTATTCTTGTCCATGTACGATTTTTCAAAGGGTGAACTTAAAACAACCAACAGTATAAAATCTTGCTTTCCCGACCAAGAAAACGGTGACAGAGTTTACGAAGGAGAATGAACAAAGAAAAAAAAAGACGAGGTCATCTCTGGCACTATAGCAAACACAATAAGAGGATGAGCTATACCCAGAATGGAACGTAAACGAGCCAGTTGCACTTGCACCATTGAGAAGAACCCATTGAAAATCTTCTTTTTTTGGAATTGGACTGAGATAACAGGAAGTGATAGGTTTGATATTTTCAGGAAGTGAAAGCAGAGCTCTCTAAACTGTGTCTTGACGTTTATGAAAATTTGACATAATCAAGAATTTATATATGATACCGTTTTCAAATTTGTACAAGGGACAATTGAAAATAATATGATCACCAGTGCCTTTACAAATAAGTTCGAAAGAGTACGAAGGACGATGACGAGAATGAGCGAAACCCAAATCAATTTCCTCTTCAAGAGAATTTTGAAATTTTGATTTTCCTGTCTCAGGGAACGGGGTCGACCAAAAGCTTGACCTCATTTGATAAAATTTTATCCGAATGAATGGAAACAATGTTTTTAAACAGGCTTAGGGAGCGCCAATTCTGTTGGAAAGGGTCAACAAGATCGCCAACTTTTGCAATGCCAGTACAGATAAAGCAATTAATAAGAGTGCTATCAAGAGAAGTTGTAAAACTAACAAAATCATTGTAAAAAGGGCTTCATGGAAATGTCTTTGATTGAAAGGGGTCCGCCTTTTCTCAGGAAAATACATAACTTAAAAGCTCGATATGAAATTTAGGCAGAAATTCTGGAACAGACTGAAAACTGACTGTAAAAAATTGAGAAGTGTAATTGAAAATACCAACACTTCTAAAATAAAAATCAGCGAAGAAATATGAAGGATGATCCAGACCTGAATACAGATATCGTTTTAGATAATGTAACTTGAAAGCTTTCAAACGTGAAAAGAGATCGATACGATTTTGCCCGCCTAACTTCAATGGAGCAAAAACTGATCGACTTGGCAACCAACATTTTCCTTGCCAGAAGAAATCGAGAAGTTTTAACTGAATTTCATCAAATTGATGATAAAAGTGGTAGGACAGAGGCACATTAAGCAGCAAGTTGATTAATAACGATAACACGGCATTGGAATGACATAGCAGGAGCATATCTTTTCCTCCAAGATATTTTATTTTCAATCTTGGTAATACACTCACTACACTTTTGTGAAAAGTACTCATCACTGTTACCCAAATAAGTACCAAGGACTTTGAGACCAATACTATTCCACAGACTTTCAAGTGGATAATCAGTACGCCTACGCCATGAGCCGACCCAAAGACCTTGAGACTTACGATAGTTAATTTTTGCATTACTAGCATGCTCATAGACAGAAAACAATATTTAAACCTAAAAAAATCTGTACTACAAGTGACAAGAGTATTAACGTCATCAGCATAAGCTGAAAGTTAATATTGACAATCACCTGAATTTGGAATCATAAAACCTTGAATTCTGTCATCTTGCCTAATGCTGTGTAAAAGAGGTTCAATAATAATTGCATAAAGCTGACCAGATAAGAAGCAACTTTGCCTTATACCACGTAAAAACTGAACTGGAGCAGTAAGGGAACTATTAACACGGACAAGACTATCAGTTTCTGTATACAGAAGTTTAATAAAATAGATGAAATTTTCACCAAAGCTGGGCACATGCAGAGTTTAAAAAGATAATTGTGACTGACACGATCAAAGATTTTTCCTGATCCAAAGAAAGAATACCAAGAGGAAGATTCATGTCATTATGAAAATGAATGCAATCTCTACATAAGTGAATATTGTTAAAAATCTGTCTGCCTGGAACAGTATAACTTTGATCTACTTGAATGATAACTTGCAAAACTTGCTTCAAGCGAAGCGATAAAGCTTTAGTGAAAATTTTATAATCAGGGCAAAGCAAACTGATAGATCTCCGGTTCTCCAGTTTAGAAGAGTGTTGTGACAGCTCGTATTCCAGCAAGTATGAGTAAGATATTTTGAAGTATTGAGACAAAACATAGGATAAACAGATTTTTGAAAGGTAATGCAAATTACCTGTCATGTTATAGTTATGTAAACAATGGTGACACTGTGGTTATCAAATTGTTCCCCTATATCTAGGATATCAGAAAATGTATAATACAGGGGGTTCTGAGATTATTACCAACAGAGAATTGTTAGATAAAAAGGTTAATTTCTTGTCTTGGAACCTTAATCTGGTGAAAAACAAAAATCAAAATCAAACAAGACTATATATGGAGCTTTAAGATTGCCCAAAATGTTCTCCGAGGGGGCGCACAACCTGTATCCAGCAAACATGGCGACAATAAAAATGTAATTTAATGATGTTAATACTTGGAAAACTTAACAAAGGCGTTTGCAGGGAGTGACCTTCACTCGGAAACGAGAGCGGGCGTTGATGCGGTACTTGAGAGGGATGTGAACTGTTGAATTCTGAATCGCAACGAACAGTTATCATCCGGCTATAAAAACGACGATGAAAACAACAATAATAACAACAACAAGACATGCTTTACCATTTAATTTATTGGTAAAATAACGCAGCATTTGCTCTCTCACCTGGTCGTGCCATCATGTTGTAAAGCAGCAGCCGTCAACCGCCATTGAACTCCATCTCACAGTGTACCTAGATATGTATAATCGCAGAACAGTTTTTTTCTATAAGGCCAAGATATCTTCTCAGAGGGAGGAATTTATGTCGTTGTGAGGTTTTTAAAGCCAAACCACAAAAGATCTAGTCGCTTGATCACTCTTTCCTCCTTATTTGAAATATTTCCGAACAAGGTTTTACCGTCTTTCTATTTCTCTTTCGGTAATGTTCGCCAAATGGACACTTTGGCGTAATTTCTACAGTACTTATTAAATCACTATTTATTAGAATGATTTCACGTTTCTTTGAGTGTAGTAACTATTTTACTTGGGATGGTTGTTTTACTCTTGGATCGTCGAATCTCCAATACGCTCCGTTCTAACGTACACCTTGATCGAAAAGGGCCTTGCACGAGTCACCGGGCCAGTGTAGACTTCTGAGGTTAAAACTGAACATGACCAACCAGTTCTGAGAGAGAGAAAGAGAGAGAGAGAGAGAGAGAGAGAGAGAGAGAGACAGACAGACAGACAGACAGACAGACAGACAGACAGACTGCCACCACACACATCGGGCATCGTATTTTATTCATTCCTACATTTATTCACAGACTGTCGTTCTGCATGGAAAATTATTTATGAAATCTCCCGGTGCCTAGAAAGATATATTTTCAATGGAAATCTTATTTGTACTCTGACACGAAGTCAACAAGTTAAACAAGTGATCTAGCGGCCGATATAGCTCCGCTGTGTTTATGTAAAGAATAACTATTTTGACACAAATAAAAGACAAAAAAAAACTATTTTGACCCATGTTGATGAAGAAGGTGGAAATCTTTGACAGCTCATTTCAGTGGCCAGAAAAAATGGCTAAAATAGCTGCAAAAATATACAATTGAAGATTTCATCATAATTTGAATATATCACATTTGATCATTCCTAAGAACACGTCCACCAAAGTATCCCTTGGAACATGTATACCAAATATCAAAGCTATCGACTTGCAGGTTTTGAGATACAAATTTTTTGCACAAAAATGGCAAAAATTGCCCCAAAAATACAAAATTGCAGATAATATCATTTAGTTCATCAATAGAAAAATCAGTATACCAAATTTCAAAGCTATCAGATGAGTAGTTTTGGAAATACATATTTTTTGACCATAATGGCAAAAATTGCCCCAAAAATACAAAATTGCAGATTTCATCAGAAATTAAATATTGTTGCGGAACTTCAGGGTCAGTAACCTGTTACACTGCTCTTGCTCCGCTGGCTCACAAAATGCAACTTTTTCCTGAATCTCAGATTTGGAAACCCTGTATTTGAGTGCACAATAAGACTCGTCGGCTCCATATTAGGGCTGGACTTAGATCATGTGGGAAAACTTGTAATATCCCAACACCCTCTGACTTTTGCGGACTTCTAGACCTGCTGTCGTGCAGTGAACATCGTGTTCAAATCTGTGCTGAGCTGAACTTTTGCGTAACCGTTGTTTCCCTTTTATTTTGGTTTAAACCTGTTCCACGATTTGTGCGAACATCTCGTGTTAGCCTCGGTGAGGTATTATTGTCTTGGTTGTTAAACTAGTCTTGCTATTTCAGGTTTTCATAGTTGTTCAGTAAGCGGGTTGCTCAAGCACGCTGGTCGGCCTTGTGACTTGTGCTACACTACCAGCCAAATCTCAGTGCACGTTCCGTCGTGCATATGGTCCATATATTAAAACTACAGTTTGTGATGGTCTGGTTCATCGCCATCTAGGCTTGGCTCGCCATTGCCACGAGTACGCTACCATTGACTAGAGGAAACTTTTAGTCCTTTTAAAGTTTGGCACTTGGGGCCTAATTTCAGATAATCCATTACAGTGGTGGCAGCGATGGGATGAGACTTTTGGCTGGTACTCACACAGATCGAGTTCGGCGTGTTCTATTGTTCGCTTGGGTTTCGATTTTCTATTCTTGCCATTGAAGTCGAAAAAAAGAAAAGTTGATACAAGTTACATCAATTTTGCAGGTGTTGTTGGAGGACATTTTCTGTACGTTCTAGCGAGTGTCTGATTCCGTTATTTTGTTGTGCGTTTGTCGATCATGAACAGCTTTGTCGACAGCGAAGTTCTTTTCTAGCGGGCAGCAAGGCACAGTCCAGAAACGAGTTTCGGAGTCAGGCAAAACTCCTGTTCCATTTGGAGATGCCCGTAGTGAACATGTTGAGGACTTTAGTGATATACCGCCGATATTGTCTCAGGAAGGCGTCGTACAAACTGAAATGCGACGCCCAGAGGAGGTTATTCCATTCTCACCTGAGAATGAGGTGGCCGGTAGACGAAGTCCGTCAAACACTGCTGCTATTTTAGGCGGGTATACATCAACTCCCGCTATTCAGAGTAGGCTTTCGTCGCGTGGTAACAATACATGTACTAGTGTTGGCATGTTGGGTTCCGTCCCTTTATAGGTACAGACAATAAAACTGCAACATCCTTCGTTGGCTCCACTGTATCTACACCCTTGCTGAAAGGGCCGGGTCCAGGTTTAAGGTTTTGGGGAAGTAGTTTATTTGCAAATAGAGGGTCGGATACACTACCATCTGTGACTTTTAAAACAGAGAATACACCTCCTCCCATGGACGAACTCGCTTTAAAGGCGCCGGTGTATGACATGAAAAACAACTCTGCAAAAGCTGATAGCTATTATGGAACAACGGATTATGTCAATTACAAATTACACTTCGAAATATGTGCGCGGGTAAATGGTTAAATTCTGAGCAGAAATTTAACATTCTGTTGACAAAATTGTGAGGTCGGGCTTTTGAGTTTGCAGCACATTGTATTAAAGCAGTGAATGATTACAGTGAGTTATGTGATTTGTTACTGAAACGGTTTTCGACATGTGGTTTAGTGGACGAGTTCCGCCTCCAAGCTGAGGCAATTGTTAGAAAGAAGGATCAACCTCTGAAAGACTTGGCACATGAAATACGGCAAATTATAATTAAAGCATATCCCAGTGCATCAGGCGATTGTCTTGAACGGTTGTGCATTGATCACTTGTTTCAGGCTGTCGGCAATGATTCTCTGCAAAGAAAAATAAATGAAGTGAGGAAGTTGATAGGTGCGACATTGGACTCCGTTGTGCATGAAGCCCAGTGTGAAGAGAGTTATCAGAAATTTCGAAAGGCAAAAACACGTCCGTCTGCGGTCAGGTCAGGTGATGTGTCACATTGCGATGAAGGCAAGGTCAATGATACAGGCTTACAGGGACTGCTATTGCATGTGTTGGATAGATTAGAGTGAGTAGAGACTGCAATTCAATCGAGCAGTAGAAATAATGCAAAAGTTCGAGATCAAAATAAGAAAATTGTATGTTGGTGTTGTGGTAAGGAAGGGCATCGTAAGCAGAATTGCCCTCAATACCAGCAGGAGCCGACTGAAGGGAAAACTAAGCCGTTAAAAGACTAAAGATTGCGGGAACCAGCCGTCACTCAATCCGAATTGAGTCTATTGTTGCGGCAGAGACATTGGGTGGATCTGCTGGCATCATAGGTATGGACTTACTGCGAAAATTTGATTGTCAACTTGATTTGCGAGAAGGGAAAGTGACCATCAATGACCAGATACTAGAAACGACACAGAAAGATTTTAAACCTTTTTGCTGTCGGTTACAGGCTAATTGGCCAGTCTATTCCAGCCGGGCATGAGGCTATACTGTTTCCTCGAATGCACAAAAAGCCACGAGCTGGGCAAGTGGGTTTTCATTTATACAGAGGTCTAAGGGTGTCTGATAAATGTGATGATTTTGAATCTAAGCAATCTGAGGTCATTGCTATGGTAACACCAAGTTTTGTTGGGGAAACTGGGTTGATGGGTGCCTATCGTCTAAGCAAGCCAGGGAGTAATCTACATGCAGTTAGATTAATGAATCTTAGTAGCCAGGAAATAGAGGTGAAAAAGGGTCAATGTGTTTGCATAATGGAAATGGATAAAAACACGAATTTTGACATAGGAAATTCCATAATTCCAAATAAGCAGATTACCTGTAAAACAGCGCCACTGACTGCAAGAGTAGCCACTGCTAAACAGTGTGAGAAAATGCCAGAGCGTGTTAAAGATCTGTATGAGCGGAGCATTGTAAATCTTACTTCTGATGAACAAAAGAAACAAGTGTACGATTTACTTGTCAGGAATTCGGATGTGTTTAGTAAGGATAGCATGGATACGGGAAAGACTGATATTGTAAAACACCATATCTCTACAACTTCTGAAGTTCCCATCAAATCTCGTCCATATTGGGCACCTCACTGGTAAAAGAAGGAAATAGATAAACAAATTAAGAATTTTGTGGATAAGGGATTGTTAGAAGAATCGGAAAGTGCGTGGTCTAGTCCTTGTCTATTAGTGGGTAAAAAGACGGGTCATTTCGACTAGTCTGTGACTATAGACGTCTCAATACTATCACACTTTGCAATGCTCAGCAAATACCCCGAATTCAGGATAATCTTGAAAGTCTGGGAGGGGCAAGGATTTTCAGCTGTTTGGATCTAAATCAGGGATTCTACCAGGTAGAGTTAGAAAAAGACAGTCGGAAGGAATTGGAAAGATTACAGATAGTGCTTGATAGGTTGAGAAAAGCTGGTTTGAAATTAAAGGCCAAAAAGTGCATCTTCTTTGCTGTGAAGGTTGACTTCTTGGGGCACACAATTTCCAGAAAGGGAGTATCAACAGATCAAAAGAAAATAACATCCATCAAGAGATGGCCTGTGCCTAGCAATGTGTCTGAAGTGCGCAGTTTCTTGGACTGGCATCATATTACCGGCGTTTCATCAGAAATTTTGCAAGCATTGCAAAGCCTTGATCGAGCTTACTCGGAAACATGCAGTATTTGTTTGGACTCCTGAATGTCATGCTGCATATGACGAAATAAAGGAATTACTAACATCAGCCCCGGTGCTAGCCTTTCCATCAGAAGAGGGACAGTTCATTTTAGACACAGATGCGAGTGCAATCGGTATTGGGGCCGTGTTATCCCAAGAAATTGAAGGGGTGGAAAAACCCATTGCCTACGCGTCGTGTTCTAAATAAAGCAGAGATAAATTACTGTGTGACAAGAAAAGAACTTTTGGCTGTTGTAAATTACATGAAGTATTTCAAACATTATCTCATTGGTAGGCCATTCACTACGGGATTTTTGGGCCTCTTTTTGTTTCACGCGTAGCCGTACTAATTAATTATTCATGAGCCCACTACGGCAGCGACACGCTGTCTCACAGGTATTGACACCCGACAGAAATATATATCACTATTGCCACCGTTCCACGCTACCATTATCCTAAAGATTCTCCAAATATATAGTACACATATACATGAAAACGTATGTGTAAGTATTTTACTTATACATGAAAGAAATTATGAAAATTCTACCCAAATTATGCTGACACAGGCGAGCGGTTATGTCCTAATCACGTACAGCACCACTGCTAATTAAGCCCTGAAACCAGTTCGTACAAGAAAAATAGGGCGTAATTTTAAAATCGAAAACAATACGTTTTTGGTTACAATGAACATCCAAACGACTGTATCTTTTCTTCCATTTCGTGCGAAAAATGAAAAAATTGAACCGGCGAGTTTTAGGTATTACAAATGTAGATGGATGATACAAAAAATCCCCATAGTAAACAATGGTTTTTCGTGGGTTGTCACTACCTTGCGGATCGCACGCTTCATCTTTTTAAGAGTTTCATTCATAGATATACAAATTCACACCTGAGATCTTGAGTTGCCGTGCTACAATCCTATCGTTTTTGATTTTTAAATATATGCTTAAATTTTTGTGATTTTACACTTGTACCGCCGTCTGTAGTTTGACAAAAAGCACGTTGCTCGCGCCCCATAGGAAAACAATGGCATCTACCGGCTGCAAATTCATCGCCGCTATCGTGCCGATAAATTGCTTCAACGTATTTATTTCATCAGCTACAAATGTAAAAATATGAATCCGTAATCTTTAGATGGCATTCTACAATCGTATCGTTTGTGATTTTTGAATATTTGCTTAAATTATTGTATTTTTACATTTTTACCGCCGTGTGTTGTTCGGCAACGCACATACTAGCGCCCCATAGAAAACAATGGGATCTACCAGCTGTAGGCTATAAATTCTTCGCCGCTATCATGCCGATCGCTTGTTTAAGATATCTATTTCATCAGCTTTAAATGTAAAACTCTAAATCTATAATCTTGAGATACTGTACTACAAGGGTGTCATTTTTTATATTTGGATCTTGCGTTAGTTTTATTGAAATTTACATTTTACTGTCGTGATTCAGCGATGTACGCGTACGTTACTCTCCCGCACCCCATACAAAACAATGGCGTATTTACCGGATGTAAATTCTTCGCCGCTATCGTGCCGATCGCTTGCCTCAAGATAGATATTTCTGCAGCTTTGAATGTAAAAATCTAAATCTATAATCTTGAGATACTGTATTATAAGGATGTTATTTTCGATGGTTAAATGTTGCGTTGGTTTTATCTAAATTTACATTTTACTTTTGTGATTCGGCGACAATTACGCCCAAGCCTTGCGTACAAATACATTGGCATATTACCGTCTGTGATTATTCACCGGTCCCGAGTAAATCACTCGCTTGGAGATTATTATTCCTTCAGCTATTAATTTAAAAAATTACACCAATAATCTTGATGTAGTGCTCTTCAATTATGCAGTTTTAGATTTTTGAAGTTTAGCTTTAATATTTTAAATTTTACATTGTAACAGACGCAAGTAATTCAGCGGCTTACATGCCGAGTACCCTACATAACAACGGCCTTTCCACCGGCTCCAATGCTATACCGACCCCATTCACATCGCTCGCCTCTTTATGATTATTGCTGCCACCATGTATATTAAAAATTACAGATATTGTCTGGAGATAATATGCTTCCATTTTATGATTTTCGATTTTTGAAGGCTTACATAATTTGTTCATTTTTATGCATTTGTATTGCTGCATGGTGTTCGGCGAGATCAACAAGCCCAGCGCGATATTGTAAGCATTGGATGTATAATCAGTCTGCAGGTGTGTTTCAATAATCCGACATATCTTGGGAAGTATATCTGGCAAAAACAAATACAACAGTATCATTTTCTACATTTTGCTTCCTATATTTACAGCTGTTTTTAGATATATAAGTACTATAACTCAATATCGCAGCTTCTCTTTCTGGGCGCCGCCATCTTGAAAAATCTGTTGCTATTGACAATAGCAATAGCAGAGCTTAAACGATGGCGGCGCTGCGCTGAACGATTAGAAGGCCATTTGCCCCGTAGTGATTCACAATCAGAACTGACTACGCTTCATTGGTCTGGTTGCTGAGATTTAAACAAATCCTAAAGGACAGTTGGCACGATGGCTTGAGATTTTAGGTCAATATAAATTCAAGGTTGTTCATAGACCAGGTAATAAACACCAAAACGCCGATGCGTTGAGTCGCATCCCGGTCTTTCAATGCAAACAGTGTGGAAGGGAACACCATAGAGTAAAACAGGCATAAGTCAGTCATGCATGAATTTCCGTCTGATGATAATCATGATAGTGATTATGCCTCAAAGGTGGTGGAAAAAGAAATTCCAGATGAATTGGCTAACCAGTGTCTTTCGATGGGGGGACGCCCTCAATTTGGGAAAGGAAAGGTGCACCAGAAATCCACAAAATAGCAAGCTGTTGGTGATAGACAGCAGGAGGCTGAGTTCAGTTTAAACAGTGATACAGTGATAAACCATGAACCTCTCTAGTCTCGAGAAGACTTGAGAAAATGTCAATTGGAAGATCTCAGTATAGGCCCGATACTTCAGTTGGTTGAAGGAGGTCATTCGTGCCCCTCATAGGAAGACATTTCTCATATAAAGTCACCTGCGCTGAAAAGTTACTGGTCTCAATATGACCAGCTCAGAGTTCATGACGGTATTCTGTATAAATTGTGGGAGGCTGATGATGGAAAATTAGTTCGCTGGCTAGTTGCATTACCCAAGGTTTGTATTGCGTTGGTATTGAAAACCTTCCATGAATGTCTTTTTGGTGGACATGGCGTATTGGACGCATTCTTGCCAAGGTTCGACTCAAATACTATTGGTACGTGATGTCAGTGGACGTCCGTGTTCATGTTCGGGTATGTGACACCTGTGCAAAAGCTAAGTCAGCGAGGGCAAAAACGTGCCCCACTCAAAACATACGTAGTTGGTGCCCCGATGGAGAGAATCGCTATCGACGTAGTTGGTACTTTCCATATATCTGATAAGGAAATACCAATTTTTTTGTAGTGGGTGATTATTTCTCAAAATGGATGGAGGCCTACCCCATACCTAATGAGGTAGCGATTACTATTGCAAAATCATTGTTAGACAATTTTCTCAGTAGATTTAGCATGCCCTTGGAATGCCATATTGACCTCGGCCTGAACTTTGTTTCTAACGTTTTCAAGGAGTTTTGTGAACTGTTACGGGTACACAAAACCTACACTACACCTCGTCATCTACAGAGTGACGGCCAAGTGGAATGATTTAATCGTACATTGGTCCAATACATTAAATCCTATATGGACCAACAAAAACATCAAACGGACTGGGATGAGCACCTTAGTCTAGCAACATTTGCATATCGCAGTAGCGTCCACCCTGCTACTGGCGAAACTCCCAATATGCTAATCTTTGGCAGGGAATTGTATTACCCATTGGATATGGCGATTACACCTCTGAAACTACATGACGATGAAATATTTGATCAAGGAACCGACTACGTTTCTAACTTGAGAGAGAGATTAAAAATAGCCCATGAGCATGCACGGTCACAGCTTACAAGTACAGCCAGGAGACAGAAAAAGATGTATGATGGCTTTGCGACAAATAGCTGCCACAATGTAGGGGATTTTGTTTGGCTGAAAGATGAAAGAAGAAAAAAGGGGTATTCACCTAAATTGGCTTATGAAGGACCATATTTTGTAATAGGCAAATTGTCTGACTTGGTGTACAGAATTCAGTACAGCCCTAAAAGTAAGCAGAAAATTGTCCATTATGAGAAACTAAAGCGCTATCAGGGAGAGCCTCTGAAGGGTTGGTTAGATAAGTTTAAGATTCTAGCTATCGATGAATGTGTGCAAGTTGGTAAACACTCTGACCACGATCAAGCAAAACCTGATCTGGGTAACAAAATTGTATCATCATCCTGTGATGCAGATAATACTGTTACTGAGAATAGTGGTGTTGTAGAGATGAAAGGTCAGTCTGATATATCTACTGAATCTACTCTGAAACCAGATACTCCCCTTGATATCAGTTCAGAACCAGAAATGGCAGACGTCGACAATGACAAAACCAAAGGCCAAATTAAATGTAGTGCTAATTCAATCTGTGTAGAGGAAAATCAGGGAGATGCTGACATTTTAGAAGTAGAACAATGTGAGAATGTTGATACAAGGATTGACGAAGGTTTCACTAAGAATAATGAATTTATGGATCAACCTAGCAGATATCCTGAGAGAGCTAAGAAGCAAATTAACCATTATGGCTTTGGAAGACTGTCAAAGGCCGTGAGTCAAGTTTGAAAAGAATTGACAAGTTGAGTCTATCAAGAAATGAGAACATCTAAAGTACGTAGCCAAGGAGAAGGTTAGTCTCTCTTTTCAGGGTCCGGCGCCCCTCCGTAGGTTAGCCAATATTGTTGTGTAGTAAAGGACACGCATGTCATGAATGGATAAGTTCATGTTAGACTACCGGACGTGTAACTTTTTATATAGTTGCACGAATTGAACGGCAAGGTTCACGGCATTTTGTCACGTTTCGTGGTGACTGTTTGATGAGAGACCATCGTTTATGAGTTTCCTTCCGACCAATGACTAAGAAAACAATGAAAACACAAAAAAGGCAAAAAAAATCACAAAAAAATTATCAACACGAAGAAAAGAAAAAAATTTGTATTAAGTGCGATCATTTAAAGTCTTTATTTTCTTCTTCCTCGTTTCCAGAGTCGGTAAGAATTGCTAGATATTGCAATTGACCTGGAGCATCCTTTTCTTGATTACTAGGTGGTATTGAGCACAGAAAAGAGATCTGCACCTTGTATACCAGAAGGCCTAGCTTCTTTTCTCATTTGTCTTTGAGTGGTTGTGGCTGGTATAAAATATGGGTAGAAAGACCCGTTGAAATACCTGAACCTATCATTGAATCTGTCCTTCACTCTATCATTTCCCTTTGTGTTGAGAAGAATTCTTAATTAGACAGTGCAATAGGGTAGTTTACTCCTGGTGGGCGTAACACCTCGTCTCAAAATTTCTACTCCTTTGACAACGCGACAAACAGAACGACAACTATCTCTTGAACAAGTATGTGGTGTCCACAGATAGCTGATTCTGTTAACTTTTTCATGACAATTTCCTCTTAGACGTCTTTTATTTGACATGACAGGAGGGCTACATACCCTCGGTTAAGTCGAAGGACGGTTCATTACAGCCATTTTCTGTTGGTTGTTGTTAAGATCGTCGACATTCTGTGTATGAGGACATACAGAGGTCTGGTCGGGGAGTTGTTGTGCAACTTCAGGGTCAGTAACCTGTTACACTGCTCTTGCTCCGCTGGCTCAGCAAATGCAACTTTTTCCTGAATCTCAGGTTTGGAAACCCTGTATTTGAGAGCACAATAAGACCTGTCGGCTCCGTATCAGGGTGGGACTAAGATCACGTGGGAAAACTTGTAATATCCCGACACCCCTTGACTTTTGCGGACTTCTAGACCTGCTGTCGTGCAGCGAAGATCGTGTTTAAATCTGTGCTGAGCTGAACTTTTGCGTAACCGTTGTTTCCCTTTTATTTTGGTTTAAACCTGTTCCACGATTTGTGCGAACATCTCGTGTTAGCCTCAGTGAGGTATTATTGTCTTGGTTGGTAATCTAGTCGTGCTATTTCAGGTTTTCATAGTTGTTCAGTGAGCTGGTTGCTCAAGCATGCCGGTTGGCCTTGTGAGTTGTGCTATACTACCAGCCAAATCTCAATGCGCGTTCTGCCGTGTACACGGTCCATATATTGAACTACGGTTTGCGATGGTCAGGTTCATCGCCATCTAGGCTCGGCTCGCCATTGCCGTGAGCACGCTACCATTGACTAGATGAACTTTTAGTCCTCTAAAGGTTGGCACTTTGGACCTAATTTCAGTTACAATATATATAACTTATCTTATCTGTAGAAACCTGTATACCCAATTTCAAAGCTATCAAACCAGTACTTTTTGAGGAATACATTTTTTTGACCAAAAATGGCAATAGTTGCCCAAAAATTAAAAAATTGCAGATTTCATAATTTCAAGAAATATCATTAAGTTCATCAGTAGGAACCTGTATACCAAATTTCAAAGCTACCAGATGAGTGGTTTTGGAAATACACATTTTTTTACCAAAATGGCAAAAATTGCCCCTAAAATACAAAATTACACTTTTCATCAGAAATTCAATATATGTTACTTAGCTTATGTGTAGAAACCTGTATACCAAATTTCAAAGCTATCAGACTATTACTTTTTGAGAAACATATTTTTTGACCAAAAATGGAAATAGTTGCCCAAAGATTACAAAATTGCAGATTTCATCATAATTTCAACAAATATCATTAAGTTCATCATTGGAAACCTGTATATCAAATTTCAAAGCTATCAGATGAGTAGCTTTGGAAATACACATTTTTTGACCAAAAATGGCAAAAATTGCCCCAAAAACACAAAATTACACATTTCATCAGAAATTCAATATATATTACTTAGTTCATGTATAGAAATCTTTATACCAAATTTCAAAGCTATCAGACCAGTTCTTTTTGAGAAATACATTTTTTGACCACAAATGGCAAAAACTTGCCTTTTAAATGGCAATTTGCATATTTCTGCACAATTTTCAGAAATCTGACATCTGAAATAGTTCATCCCTAGGGACCTATGTACCAAATATCAAAGCTATCTTACTGGTAGTTTTGAAGAAGAATATTTTTAAAGGTTTTTTCACCAAAAACTACAAAAATTGCCTTAAAAATACAAATATGCAAATTTCACAACGCATTGAACAAACATAAGTGAGGTCACCCCAAGTGAACTGCATATAAAATTTCAAAGCAATTGGACTTGCGGTTTCAGAGGTTTCAGAGAAGGCAAGTGTTGACAGACGACAACGGACAACGACAGAAAATCAACCTATTTGATAAGCTCCGCGTTACTGACTGCGAAGCTGAAAAGTATTCAGTGTCACTCTATCACAAAATTCCACTTCTCGTTCCTCGGGATGGAGAATATCGCATAGTTACCGTCTTCTCACAAGTGCAAGGTATATCGATCAGTTCTGGTAGCTGTCCGTTCCATGGGCAAAAATGATAGTTTAGCATACAATATGTAAAATTTGTTTCAGCACTTCACGTTGTTCTTGTCATGGACGATACAGTGATCGTAAATGGTGATATAAAGTGCAAAACAATGGCTCAGTACATTATCACACTGTAGCTATGTTGCTAATGCGACGAATATGGCACAAACGAAAGAATGAAATCACATTTACTCTGCGAATCCATTTTTCTTCGCGTTTTCTTTTTTCCAAGTAAGCAGGTATCATCAGATCTGTGCCCACGGTCTGAAGTATGACGTCATCATCTTTTCATTAGAAATATGTAACAAACGACCATGAAATACTCTTTAGCATTGAGAGTTCCACGTTTGCTCACCCCGTTTTAATCCAGGTTAATTGAGCCATACAACCTAACCTGGTGTTCCATGTACGTCCGCATGATTACGTACAACATGCATACTTAATGTATATCAACCATTTTGCCTAGTGTCTCTTTCTATAGAGTTGCCGTTTCTTACCATGAACGTAGTTGAGGCCGTGTGTGACGAGCCTTGCGATGATGTCACCGTGGCGCCACCACCATTCTGTTGTGGACACACCGTGCTTTGCTGTATGAGTACAAAAACAAATCTACTGAATTAGGTCATGAAGATACTATCTTTAAAAGATGAAAATTAACAATATTAAAGTATAGGCGCACTACTAGATCTTAGCTCCACGTTGCGTGGTTGTTTCCATGGTGTACTTGTGGATGATTGCCCGAGGAACGCTACACTGTCCTTCCATATTTTATACCAATTGCCACAAACAAACAATCAAGCGGTCGTAATAACATTCTTTTCAACTGGCTTTGAGTGACAATGAAAGGGCCATTGGTTTAAATATCAAGAGTGTTCATGAGAAACTGAAGACAAATTTAAAGACAGTCGTTGTCTCTTCGCAATATTGTTTGAATGGACAAACCGTAAAGATTTTAAATTAAATAAGGGACCTTTCGGTAATTACTGGGGTTGGGCCGGGGAATTTCGTGCACACCTGTACCGTAAAATGTGACCCTCCCCCTATCCTCCTGTCTAAAATGTGACCCTTCCCCTTGTCTGACATTCTTAAACTTGACCCTCCCCTCCCCAACCACTGCGGTAGTCTCCCCAGGAATAACTAAAATAGTATCAGCTAATTAACATAACAATTGGTTCAATCATTATGTTAGAGACAAATTACAGAGGGGAGGGCTGGTGTTTTTGGAGGGACAGACCCAATTTATCATGCAAGAGTTTTTAAAAGAGATATGATATTTCATATATTTGAGGGAAAGTCACCATATTTTGTGCATTTATAAGAAGGCAAGATGTGGCTGATTTAGTGCTTCATCCAAAAATATTAAATCATAATCTATGGAGTCTATCAGGCGAATTATTGACAATTTACCCCCAAAAACATGCTATATCTGTATTTTATTTATGTTTGATAATGTATTTTAATGTACTTTGCTTGAATAGGGAAGTAAAATTTGCATTTGTGCACAAGAAATTGATTTCTGAATTTCATCTAAAAAGTTGTTTCACTATCCATGATGTCTATGATGAAATTATGAATTGCTTTTTCCAATACAAAAATAGGTAAATCATTGCATTTATGTACTCTAGATTATTGATATTAATTTTCTTGATTTGACTAAAATGGTTACAAGTCTATGGTTGTGTAAGAAATTTGATTTTGGAATTTCACTGAAAAGTCAATTTACCATGCATAGCGGTCTATAATGTGTAGTATTTTGTTGGTGATTTCCTATTCAGCAAATATCATATGGACAATCAAAGTTTTGGCCATAAAATCAGCTTCTGTCAAAAGTGACCCTCCCCAAGATAGGTTTATAAAAAGTGACCTTCCCCTTGAACTGTTTTCTAAAAAGTGACCCCACCCCCAGTAATTACTGAAGGCTCCCTAAGAAAGGCCACACGGAAGGTCACACTGAATGCAAACCATTTCAACCATCCAGTTTAGGCTGTGTTTAGAGATGAAGACGGCTACCCCGTGAAAATTTTCAACCAGGCCATGCTCGTACAGTGCTTAGTTACCGTACTTTTCCGATGAGTAAATGTCACGGGGGAAACTGTCCTAGAACCTATCATGTCGGTCTACGTTGTCTTTTGGTTTGCGTCCCGTGTGAAGTAATTATCGTGTATCCGTTCACACTTGAAAGGCATGTTTTGTGCAAATTAAGTCAGTCGTCGAAGGAAACACTTCTTTGAGAAGAAGTCAGAATTGCCATAAGAAACAAAAATACCATACGTCGCCTTCTATTTAGGTTGAAATTATCCAGACATCTTTCAGTGTCTGTTAATCTTGTTGCTTAATAAATTGCGCAGCGTCTTCGCCAGCATGATTGAACCGGGCGCGATGGATATCTTTCCCCGCGGTCTTCAAGCTATCGATACAGTGCTTGACCTTTTGGCCCTTAAATAAAACTACGGCTAATGACGTGGTTACAGTTAACTAAAAACCCGCGATAAGATGCACCTACTGGAAGATTAGTAGGTTTTTAATGTTGTAACTCAGAAATCACACACTTCACACACTGCGGAATTGCGAGATACAGTGCACGATTGTTGACAATCGAACATTGGGATCCCACATAATCTGGACACCGGTTTCCGAAACTCTATCCCACATTTTGATTTCAGAGCATACAAATGAGGGACACTTTTTAAACTATGCCGATAACACGTTTCCAAATATAACTAGAAAGATCAGCGTAGGGGAGAATATAGCTGTCGATTTTTTCCCCAAAGTAGTCCATCCTGTTATTCTGGCGATACTGAAAGACTATGACGTAAATTGGGAGGAGGTAAGACTGTGTACTTACTGCAATGACTTTGCCATTTTGATGAAATGAGACATGGAAACACCATAAACAAAGAATGTCGTATGCCATCGTGCCGATCTGGACGTCCGAAAAGTTGCAGGTATCTCACGAAGCAGTCTCAAGAGAATTCAACTGTAAGATGTAACGTATCTCTTTGACCGATAACAGGAAGTTTAACGCATTTCTGTAACGTTTCTGACTAGGTGCCATACTTCAGATATCCCTCTTGTGGCAACAACAGGAGTTCCTTCGTTTGCCAGGGTCTTCATATACATGTAGTATTTCTCTCTCATTTACATTCCATTTCATCCATTTTTGTGTTATTTAATATTTATATTTGCATACTTAGATTGAACTGAGGACTATTTACTATAGGCCTGAACATCTATCAAAAATTAACTGACCACATATGAGGGATGGGGTGAAGGTGTTGGCCTAAAGAGAATGACAAAGGGTGTGCAGAATGAATTAAAAGGACGTGCCATATTTATTAACTGGTAGACAAGGTCACCCACTATAGGGAAAAAGTGCGTGGCTAGAGCGAGAAACTGACGCTTTCTCGCAATCGGTGAGAATCTGTTCTCATTCTCACCGCTGTTGGTGAGAAAATTTTAATCTCCACTGGAGATTGGTGAGAAATGCACTCCTTGGCGAGAATAAAGTGTGAGAACAAATTCTCACTGGTGAGAATGGAAATTCTCACTAAGTACAGCGAGAATTGAAATTCACTAGCGAGAATCATCAAGACTCACCTTTCATTGGCGAGAATCATAAAGACTCCGAAAGGCGAGTCTTGATGTTTCTCGCCAGTGAATTTCAATTCTCGCTGTACTTAGTGAGAATTTCCATTCTCACCGGTGAGAATTTGTTCTCACACTTGATTCTCGCCAAGGAATGCATTTCTCACCAATTTCCAGTGGAGATTAAAATTTTCTCACCGACAGCGGTGAGAATAAGAACAGATTCTCACCGATTGCGAGAAAGCGTCAGTTTCTCGCTCTAGTCACGCACTTTTCCCCATAGTGACCGCTTTGCTTACCGACACGCAGTTAACTCTGAGTTATCTTTCACAAAAACGGAAACGCTTTTTGACTTGAATTTCTTGAAAAATAAAAATATACACAACATAACAATTAACTTAGCAAAGGTGCCGTACACCTTTCAATGTCACTCTCCTGGCGGCCATGGTATTTTTATGTAATTATAATAGTTGCCTTGTATGTAAAATGCCGCGAACAACTTAAAATCCAGACAGCGCCTTAAAGCCACTACGGAGGGCAACATCCTCCCTTAATCAATCCGACATCCCAGGTCACCTAAACAAGATTATCCTTCGATAAATCAACCAATGAGTGTTAAAACGTCAATCTGTCAATAAGTGTTGACGTTTCTTGCCAATTCAAACAATTCATATCAATTCAAAAACTATTTAAAGATGGATTAGGGCAGATAGAGTAATGTGTGCCGCGAATTGGAAAAGTTACTTTTATCAGTGCACTGGTAGATGCACCGAAAAAACAACTCCGAAAAAAGCTAACAACAAACGCACAAACAAACATAAATACAGCATTGGAAGTATGGGTAGGCTGGATGCCTTTATTCGTTAGGTCTGAATCGATGTCATTCTACATGCTGAGTGTGAAAACGCAACACGGAGTGAATGGTTGCTAAGATTAAAAGCTGAAGTTGAATCACTCGTTTTGCGTTACCTACTAGTAAGCTTATATGTCAACAAACTTTTGAGATCCCCACACTAGATACAAATGAGAAACACTGCATGTAGATTAGAAACACGGTTGTTCATCCTGTTAATACATGTCTTCTATATAAACACATCTCAGCTGAATAGGAGAGGGGTATCAATCACATTGACGACAACGCAAACACACCTTATGACATGACCTCACATGACCTGTGTCACTAAGTCTGTGGTACTGATAGTGTGGACGTAAAGCCGTAGCCATCATTCCTCTCTCACTAACATTCATGTCACATCAGTGAATCACGCCATATAATTTGCATATAAACACTCATCGAAATCATACAATTACGACAACGCAAGCACACCTTATCTTATGACCTCACATGACCTATTTCACATAGTCTGTGGTACTGATAGTGTGGACGCAAAGCTGTAGCCAATATTCCTTTCTCACTAACAAACATGTCAAAACTCACAATGTGATTAACATATAAACACTCATCGCAGACATTTTTGAATGCGTCTACTTCGAGCTTCTGAGCAGAGTACCGGTATACGTTGTGAGTTATTCATTCAATAAATTTTAAATCTTCTCAATCATGAATTAGCCTACTTGATCGAATTATCAGAATTGTCATATATTTTTATTAGCATGGACATACACCAGTACACGGCTTGTTATCTTCGACAGTGCCTGATTCATTAAATGTTTACTATACTGTAAAACGACAATTTCTGTCCAGCAAATCGATCCTTTGGTTAAAATACATAAAATGTTGTCTTCATGATTGAACATATCTGTACTGTTTCTCACCTCCCGTTCGTTTATGCAATAATTCAAGTGACGTTCGGCCATAGAAAATAAATTCTTTGTTTCACATCCTCGCCCACGGCGATCTAGACTATCCGTGTCAGCTTTTTTATCGCGTTCGTTTGGAAAAAGTGCGATGATGGTAGTGTTCTATGCATGTATTTAACGTCTCTATGATTACACATAGACACTGTATGGCTCTGATCAGTAAACGAATCCGATCACCTTGCCACGTGTCACATTTACCGGTTGCATGTTAATATTTCCACTTCGTTGCCTTTATATCAGTTTTCACTGGTGGATCAATAGTAGTAACAAAACGAACGAAAATGAAAGAAAAAGTCATGTGTCCACATCATTTTTGCAAGAAACCTAGATGAGAAACAAACGAGTAATTCGGTTAGTCTTGCCATGCTATCAATCATGGTATGCAGTCTATTGACTTTTCAGTACATTGGTAACCATTGAATAGCGGTTCTGTAGTTTGACCTGCAGATAAATTCTACCTACTCTGGGATCACAAAGGCATGGCTATACTAGCCGCTGTGAATAGGAACTAATCCCACGGCACCGAATGCGTACTGAGCGTAAAAACACAAACTGTCGACCCTTCTGTCAAATTCTGATTACTCAACGTGTGGGCCCATCCATTGATAGCACAGTTTCAGCAATCCCATTGTGGTGTAAGTAGACATACAAGAAAATATCATTGCAATTTTCTCGAAAAGACATGGAATAAGAATTCAATTTAACCATAACTTATATTCAAAAAGTTGTGTCACTGTCCTACATAAATTTGAAAGACAAAATGCCAAGGTAATGCCTTTCTATGCAAAAATACCTGCAAAAACATGCTGACTCAGCAATTTTCCCAATAACTTTTTTGATAAACATTATCGCGTAACTTCATCAACTCGTCAGCAAAACCCATTTTTCTTATTAAAATCTAACAGTTAATTGTAAAGGAATTTGATCGAATTTCACACTGAAGGAAATAACAATGTTAAAGGACTGAAGATTGTCTTAAAGCAGTGCAAACTGCATAAAATCAAACGGTAAGGCATATTTCTGTAAGATATTTCTCAAAAAGTGAGGTGGAGGAGTGCTCTTTCTCATACGTTTCCATGTCAAATCACTGTACCCAACATAGTTTATACAAAAATCAGAAAAAAAGACAATGTGTGCTCTTTACTTTTGTTCGCGTATTTTGCTGAAATTGAAAGAAATGACGGAAAAGCAAGTATGTCTACAGTTGTATAAAAACACGGGGTATGAATACTTTAGAATAAGCCAGCTCAAAAAGTAGGGCGGTGATCCCACTTTCTTTCCTTTTTATTTTTGATGTGTAAATGAATCAAAGGACAAAATATGCAAAAATTAGGAAAATGACAACATTTCCCGACAAATTTCAGGCTCTTTGCTATAATCCTCGAAAATGAGAAAAATGCCCGTCGAATTTATAGGTCAATAAGGGTGGATTAGGAGTACTGCCGGACCGTTGAAATCAATAGTGGGTCAGAGACCCCCTTTTTCTGTTTATTTCTGTTAATATAATTGATCAGAGCACAACAAATACAAAATTCAGAAAAACAATGAAAATATTTCCTGACAGGTTCCGGGCTTGTTCTAACAAAATAATGGCAAAAGGCCCCTTTGGTAGTGATAAAATGCTTTAAATGCTTTTGTACTTCTAACTCAAAAAGTAGGACGAAAAAGACTCGTTTTTGCCTATTTGTGTTACAAATTAATCTGAATAAAACGTACGCATACATCGGAAAGATGACAATGTTTTCTGACAAGTTATTGGCATGCTCTTCGCTGAAATCAGCGCAAATGACACATGATGCCCGTTTGTAGTTGAAAAAGCATGGCTAGGAGCACTGCAGGAACCATTATCAAGAGGCAGGACGGCAACATCCCACTTTCTGTTTATTTTCTTGATATGATTTCACAGACCACAATTTGTGTAACAAGTAGAAAAATGACAATACTTTAATTTTAAGTAGACACCACGTCAAAGCCACGGCTAGGGGAGAGGTAGCACCGTTCCTAAATCAATCAGACGACCCTGGTCGCGTACACGGGGTTACCCTTCGATATATCAGTTATAGGGTTTTAAATAGTCAATTTCTAATATGGGGGCCGTCACTATTTAGGGCCCAGGGGTCAGAGTAAATCGGAGGGGGGGTCATTCAAAAAATTCAAAGCTATTAGGGGGTGCTCAAAATCTGGCGAGAAAGAAGGTTTACTCAATTTTCGGTGCAAAATAAATTTAAACACCTCTCAGATTGCACCGTTATATTAATTTCTCAAAATTGTCCACGCAAGATTATGGACACCCCCTCTGACACTTCCTCCTCAGTCTCTCGTATATTAACCCCCCCCCCTTGCTTTCAAATCCTGCAAAGTCAAATATCCTTGTAAAAACCCTGTCATGATACTCATCGAAATCAAACAATACTGCATTGTTGAATACTGGTTACATCACGAGCTTTTCTATCCATATTTTGTTGTGACTTTTAAGTTCATTTTGTTGGTTTCACCTTTTTTCAGCCGCCATAAAATAACCGAGGATAATCTAGCAGGGTACATCAAGGTCTTTCTTTAGTTCTGATGTATTTTTGTAAATTTTACAAGTACATGTATCGATATTTCACTTTGCTAAGAGGGGCAGTCAAAATTTCTGTGTCAGAGAGGGGTACTCAAACTCATCAAATTTTTCCGAGCCTTCCCTCTAGGCTGTAAATAATGACAGCTCCCTAAAGTGTTGCCGCTCTATATCAATTCAAATAATGGTATAGAAATATTTATGATGTAAGACAGTGTAATATGTACGACGGACTGGCAGGGCGACTTCTATCGATACACTGGTAGATGAACTGAAAGAGACGGTCTGGAAAAAAAGCAAAGAAAAAACAAAAATAACATAACTTTAAGTAAGGGAAATTACACATCTAGTTTGCCCTTACTTCTAATGTAGTCATGTATTCGGGTCTAAATCGCTGTCATAGCATATGCTGAATGTGAAAACGCAACACGGAACGGCGGATGATTGTTCAAATTAAAAGTAGGAGGTCATCAAGTCTGCTGTGTAGCCTACAGCTGCAGCAGTATGTCAATGAACTTTGAAGATCCTCACACTAGAAACAAACAAGAAACACTGCATGTAAATTAGAAACACGGTTGTTCATCCTGTTAATGCATGGCTTGTATAAAAACACAGCTCAGCCGAATAGGAGAGGGAAATCAATCACAATGATGACAACGCAAACACACCTTATCTCGTGACCTCACACTGACCTGTGTCACTTAGTCCGTGTCACTGATAGTGTGGACGTAAAGCTGTGCACAAGAATCCCTCTCTCGCTAACAACAATGTCATACCACACCATATGGTTTGCATGTAAACTTTCATGGCGGAATTTTTTCCCGTGTTTCTACAATCAGCTGCCTTGCGGAATTGTAGGGTACCAGTGAACGTTAGTCATTCAGTTTCAACTAATTTTTCTCAATCACGTCATTACTTGACGATCAAATCAACAGAATCCGCGTTAAATGATTCTTAACACAGATACACACCATTACACATTACACAGACAGTGCCTGATTCATGTAATGTTTACCACATTGTAAATGACAATTACTGTTCATCAAATCCGTCCTTTGGTTAAAAACACTTTACATGGTGTCTTCATGATTGAGAATATCTGTACTGTTTCCCCTAGTCAGCCATATAATAGTAACAAAACGAACAAAAATGAAAGATAAGTGGCGTCGCCGCATCATATTTGCAAGAAACATGGATAGAAACAAAACATGGAATTTTGTTGGCCTTAAGTTGCGGCTATAAAAGACAGTCTGACATTTTGTGCAACCATGCTCCAACGTTATGATTGTAATCACCCAATTAAAAATCGCCTTCTTCAATAATTGCTTTATTGCCCCTTCATTGATATCGATGTCAAAAATGCGCCGTTTTCTGATAAAAATCAGAAAATCGATTTAGTAACGCCTACTTGATTCTTCAAAATTAAATATTAACTTAACATGAGAGGTTAATACATGGGCATCAGGCACTAAGAATCCTGCAAAGATATTTGCACCTGTGTGTAGCAAGCAGTATCCAAAACGTCTATCAGAAATCGTTAGCATCATGTCAGCTAACAGTAGAAGGGGTAGCACTGACAGTGGAGACAGCAGCAGCGGTGACGAATACACTGAACGTGATCGGCAGAGAATTTCTGCTGAAGTCGACGCCGCCATTGCGGGCGGAGCCATGGGAGCTTCCGCATTTGCAACTGGTCACCAACCCGACGACAAGGACAAAGAAGCCAAGCCCAAGACTGACCACAGTGGTCATGCTGCCGACACTTCTACACGTCCAAGTAGGTCGTGGAGAAATCCAAAGAAGAATGGAAGGAAGGACAAGCCAAAGTAAGTGCAATGACGTCAGGGTATATGAGGTGAATGAAATGTAGGTCGTAAGTTATACTTTGACTATGTTTGAATGCAACCGCTTTGACCACTTTACCGTTATTACAGGGGACAACGTGGTATTATCGACGTGTAAGTGACAGACTGTATGATTAATCTTTTGGTTGACTTATCTGCTGTTAAAGTAATGATAGTACCAAGTTTTGTGTACTATAAATATCCTCTGGTCAAAGAATACTTAAAGTGGCATTTTTCAGGAAAATCTTACATTAAAATTGTGCGAGGATCTGCCGTTAGTGACATTCTTAGTGTTCCTAACGTAAGTGATGTGGAATCTCCACAATTTCACAACTGACACAACGACACAACTAAGCTATAATTGTCACAGCCCCAGCAATGATGTTCATAAACATTCGGTTACTATCGAAACCAATGAAGTTTAAGTGGGTTTGCAGAGCAATAATCCGCCAGCAAATGATCGAGGATAGACTGTTTTTGGATTGCTTCTTGGTACTTTTAGTTACAGTTCATAGGGAGCGCATGGTATAAACGGACTATTTTATGGACCCTTAAGTGCGACTTGTTCCCGTTGGTCTTCCTCGAAATAAACATATTCCATTCTTTGTTGACTGACAGCCAACAATTTTATTTACCGTTCTCTTCCGTTAAAAGTAAGAGTCGATAAATTTTTCGAATCAGCCCCTTCTTGTCAACTTTATTTTTCTTGCGCAACAGCAATACCCTGCATTATACTTTGCCGGACGTTTTACTTCACTAAATGGAAATAGGCTTACTTAACACGAATTGTATGATCCGTTGGAAGCTTTAAAGTGGCACTCCCTCTTGGTAAAATTTTTAAAACAACATTTTTTTTAAATGCCGACGGTCGATATTTGACGTGGCGACTGCGCGCCGATCATGACATATCGATAAAAACATGTCATCAAACATGTAAACGGTTGAAATCGGGTGGTGCACATAAATTCAGCTTCCGAACATCGAACGTTCGGCACTGCGACCATTGTCATCTAAGCTATGGAGTACGACGCTGCTGTATGCCACAGTACCACTCGCATCGGTAATCGGACATGCCCCATGGGAGAAAGCCAAGTCTTACTGACTCGGCGAAAAAAATGAAATATAAAAAAATAAAGTTTGCTGATTCCACCAGAATTCGCATAGCTGACTAGTACAGTTACGTGGGGCTGATAGTATGCATAGACGCATACCATGCGGCGGCCGCTATATATCGAACCACGCGTAACTGTGTAGCAGAAGACAAAATGTAGTCAATCAGAGGCGGCTGATATTTTACACGTAAGAACTGATATCTATGTGGTATTGGTTAAAAATATAATAGTACTGATTGATAATAATGGAAACGACAAAAAACTATTTTAAAAAATCTTACCTGAGGTAAAGGCATAATCCTGTATATGAAGTCTTTGCAGTGGGAGGTAAATTAATTGCGTCGTCGAACTTATGATGGACTCCCTAGAATATCGTCAATCAGCACAACAACAAACCTTCGGGGGATTTTGGGTCATAATCACAAACGATCGTAAAACTTCGGGATGAGAAAAATACGCTCGGGAAATGACATGTTTTTATGGATATCTCGCGATCGGCGTGCAGTTGCCACGTCAAATATCGATCGTTGGCAATAAAAATGTGTTTTAAAAATGTTACCACGTTGGAGTGCCACTTTAAGATTTAGATATCACTCCATCTGGATGTTCACTCCACAAGGTATCCATGGCTAGACTTTAAAAAAAATACCGTCAAGGACAGTGTGTTCACATTTGGTTTGAATTGGTCCTTTGAAAAAATATTTAAACCAGAAAAACAAGAACGACAAAAGCAATTAAGGTCTGCAACTTAGGTACTGGAAGTCAAATTTAGGAACATACATGTAAACTTCTATAGCAATGGGACATACATTTATAAGCAAATAGTCCCTGGGCATCTGTATACGAAATATAAAAGCTGTTTGCTAGCGGTTTTATAGAATTTTTTTTTTAATTTTTTGTCCAAAAATGATAAATATTGACCAAAAATGGTAATTTGCTTATTTTGCTTATTTTGTCGTAATTTAAACACATTCAGAACTCTGCTGCTCGTTTGGTAACTATCTTTCCAGCGATTTTAAAGAAAAAATATTTTAAAAGATTTTTTAAGTATAAATGACAAAAATTGCCCCAAAACTGTAATTTTGCCAATTTTTTTGTAATTTCAACGAATTAAAACGATAACTCCCTTGCAAACATCCAACGTAAATTTGAGAGCAGTTGGGCCAGCGGAAAAAGAATTTTTACTTAAAATGACGAAAGAACAAAATCATCATAAAAACAAAACTCAAGATATCTACATGATATATAAAACTGTATAAGGTTCATCTAAGGTACCTGCACACTGATTTTCAAGGCAATCAAAACAGTGGTTCTCGAGATAAATTTTTAACCATTTTCACATTTTTATGCTCATTTTGCATAATTTGGGCATTGCAAACGTCATTTGAACAAACTCCCATCTACATCCCAGGATGAATCCACAGACCAAATACCAAGCTAAAACGTGCAGCGGTTCGTGTGTTTCTGATGTTGATGGGCATACTGTACGTACGTACATACATACATACATACTCACATACATACAGCCGCCACAAACTTAAGCTTATACGATAAGCGCACATTGGTAAACCAAATTTGAGCTAAAAACTTTGAAACTTTCGTGCTTTTCATGAAACTTGAAGATATGAAATGTACAAAAATTAGAGCTGAAGTCATTCAAGTACAGTCCATATTATGAATTTGTCAGTTTTTTTAATGAGTTGTACTTTTTGTATTGTCCAGCGCTTACTATGAGTATGAGTGACCTGTGAGGGCGCTCTAGTCTATTTCTGTATTGTGGCAAGCAGCGGGATCGGAAGGCAACCCAAATAAAGGCAGTTCAGTCTGTATATTTCTGCGTGACGTCTTGTTATTCAGGCGACACAACATTGGCGACGAGGATGGAATCGTCCGAACTTTAACTGGTACCTTGTCAGAGACTGAAAGAACAGCTGGTAGACAAGCCCAGACGTCAACAAACTTCAGTCAGTAAAAGCATGGATGATTTACATCCATGGTAAAAGTTAGTGGGCAATAGATCCAAGATGGCGACCGCACGTGAGTTACCGCCATTTCCTAAATTCGAGTTAAACTCGGAACTGAGCACTATAGGCATACGATGGAAAAAAATGGATCAAACGGTTCGAAAATCTGACACTTGCTCTAGATTTTAAAAATGCTACGCGCAAGAGAGCCTTACTTCTGCACTACGCTGGTGAGGAAGTGTACGATGTATTCGATACTCATCTTCGCTTGCCAAGGCCTGCTGTTCGGGCAGCTGGATGCTTCCCGAAATCACGCCATGGCCAATCGAGCCCACAGATCGTGGTTTTTAAAGTGCAACCACACGACTGTACGAGACCTGTAACTAGCCAATCAGCGATCGCTGTCGTTGTTTACATTTCATTTCTAATTCTTCCCGTACGCATTCAAAGCGATAGTGTAAATTTGTAACACTTTATTGCAGCTTAGCTAAAGTATTCACTTTGGCGAAACATGGTTTACAAATGTACCTCGATCCAACACGATCGTCAAGTCCTCCGAAAACTTCATTTAGAATGCCAAAGTGACTGTGAAACGTTGATGTGAAGATTGTTCGTCGATCTATGTCGTAGTTGCACACTCTGCACTTTACCGACGCCTTCTCGGATTTCTCTGTTTATGTAACGCGTGCTGTGATTGGTCCCCCTGATTTTCAAGTTCTAAGCAGTATATCATCGTGATCACGCACGGCGTAGTTAGTGAAGACTCCTGTCTGGCTAACGAGCCGTGCGAGCGGACGATGTTCGATACTCTGCCTGATACAGGAGAAGAAAACGAGTACCAAACAGCAGTTGACAAACTTACCAAGTATTTTACACCAAAGAAAACCGTAGAGTACGAAATATATATGTTTCTACAAGCGAAACAAGAGCCAAAAGAATCGATTGCTACATACCATACCAGGCTTAGACAGCTGGCAGCGACGTGTGAATTCACAAATGTTGATAGAGAAATCAAAACACAAATTGTACAGAATTGTACCTCTACACGGTTACGCCGTCGTGCATTGAGAGAACCCGGAATGCTCCTAACTACCCTTTTAGATACGGCCAGAGCACTCGAACTGTCTGAGGCACAAGCAAGTGGTATTGAAAATGCCACGAACAATTCTGAAACAGTAAATGCCATCAAACCTCGGAAAAGATATCCAGATAAAAAGTCTCAGGGCAGACAACACAGAAACACTAAATGTCGTTACTGTGGAGGTGAGTATCCACACAAAGATGGTGCCAAATCCTGCCCGGCTAGAGGAAAGACATGTAACAACTGTGGCAAAGCAAACCATTTTGCAGACGTGTGTCGGTCAAGGCCACAACAAGACAAAGCAACAACTACAAATCGAAATGAAAAGAAAACTCCCACTTGTACTGTAAACACTGTTAAAATTGATCCGTCCAGCTCAGATGATGAATACATCTACAGTATATATATGTGTGATACCAAAGTTCGACATCAAAATCAACCTAAAGCAACAGTGGTATTATCAGACACACCAGTGCAATTTCTGGTAGACACAGGAGCTAGTGTTAATCTAATAGACCATAGTAAATTTGAGAAATTGAAAAACAAGCCCACGCATGAGGAAACAAACACCAGTGTTTACCCATATGCTTTGAAGAAACCGCTACCTATACTTGGCAAGTTTAATACAGATGTCCATTCCAAGTCTAGCAAAACACATGCCAGATTCTTTGTTGTAAATGGCAACAGTGGTTCACTACTCAGCTATGAAACAGCATGTGCTTTAAATCTCATTGAGATTACAAATGCCATCAGCCAGGTGTCAACTGTCAAGAAAACAACATATGATGGAAAGATAGATAAACTGGTAAACGAATATTCAGATATTTTCCAGGGATTAGGAAAATTGAAAGATACCCAAGTGAAACTACATATTGATTCCAGTGTACAACCAGTTACACAACCACATCGACGAGTTCCCTTTCATATCAGAAAGAAAGTGGAAGAAGAGATAACAATACTAGAAGAGCTAGATATTATCGAGAAAGTGGAAGGACCAACCCCTTGGGTTTCTCCCATTGTAGCAGCACCTAAATCCAAAAATCCTGATAAAGTACGAATCTGCGTTGACATGAGGTTACCTAATCAAGCCATCAAAAGAGAAAGACACACGACACCAACCATAGATGAGATCTTATATGACATAAATGGTGCAAAGGTGTTTTCAAAGCTTGATTTAAATTCAGGATACCATCAGCTGTAGCTAGCACCAGAGTCCCGGTATATCACTACTTTTTCAACTCATCTTGGTCTGATACGATACAAGCGATTGAATTTTGGTGTGACATCTGCAGCTGAAGTGTTCCAAAATCACATTGAGCAAACTCTACAAGGCTTACCTGGTGTCAGAAATATAAGTGATGACATCATCGTCACAGGTACTGATGAAGAAAATCACTATGAACACCTGAAAGCAGTCTTTAAACGAATTTGCGAAAAGAATCTCACACTTAATGCAGAAAAGTGTATATTCAATAAAAGCTCGCTTGGATACTATGGAAGTATCTTCTCTGCAGATGGAGTGTCATCTGACCCAAAAAGTCCCGCTACAAACCAGAGTGAAGTAAGAGCCTGCTGGGAATGCCAAGTTATTGTTCAAGATTTATCCCAGACTTTGCCACAATAACCCATCCCCTCAGAGAACTTACAAAGAAAGATGTCAAATGGAAATGGTCTGAAGCACACCAAAATGCATTGGATGCGTTGAAACGAGAGTTAAGCAGCGACACAGTCATGTGTTACTATGACCCATCCAAACACACCGAGCTTATAGCAGATGCAAGCCCAGTTGGCTTGGGAGCCATACTGACTCAAAAAGACACATTGAAAGTCTGCACGTATTGTAGCATATGCAAGTAAAGCACTCACTCCAGTGGAGCAGCGCTACTCACAAACCGAGCGGGAAGCCCTAGCCCTTGTATGGGCTTGTGAACATTTTCACCTGTATTTATATGGCAACAGTTTCACCATGGTTACCGATCATAAACCTCTTGAGGCATTACTTGGTAATCCACGGTCCAAACCAACAGCTCGCATAGAAAGATGGAATTTGAGATTACAGCCATATAATTACAAGATTGTGTATAGAGCAGGCAAAGATAATCCAGCAGATTATATCTCTAGACACCCAGCGAGATTGCAAGATGAACCAAGTAGCAGAGCCACTAAAGTATCAGAAGAGTACATACAGTTTGTAACTGAAAACGCTGTACCAAAAGCCATGACCTTTACTCATAGTCCAAGAAGCTACTAAAGCTGACCCAACGCTACAGAAGGTAACAGGATTTATCAGAAGTGGGAAGTGGAAACATGTCCCGAAAGACCACAGTAATAAAGTAAACAGCGAAGCCTTAATAGCATTCAGTAAGGTGCACAAAGAGCTGAGTCACATCTGAACATGGTATAATTCTGCGTGGCACCAGAATTTTTGTCCCAGAAAGTCTCCAAGCTCATGCCATATCACTAGCGCATGAAGGCCATCAAGGCATAGTCGAAACTAAACGTCTGTTACGGGAAAAGGTATGATTTCCCAATATTGATAGACAAGTCGAAGTAGCCATAGCCAATTGCATTCCATGTCAAGCATCGATTGGTAAGAACCAGTCTGAGCCATTGCGCATGACAAAATTACCTGAGGAACCTTGGCTGAAAGTTGATGTTGACTTTTGCGGACCTTTTCCGTCCGGAGATTACTTACTAGTTGTAATAGATGAGTATTCAAGGTACCCTGAAGTAGAAATTGTCAAGTCGACATCTGCCCGAGCAGTTATTCCCAAGTCGGATAAGATATTTGCATCCCTTGGTATACCACAAGAACTTAAATCAGATAATGGCCCACGTTTTACGAGCCACGAGTTCAAATCTTTCAGTCAATACATGGGTTTCAAACACAGAATTATAACTCCATATTGGCCAAAAGCTAATGGTGAAGCGGAATTTTTCATGAAGTCACTAGGGAAAACTCTGAAAACTGCTCATGCTGAAGGCAAACCATGGAAGCAAGAACTATACAAGTTCTTACGCAACTACCGTGCGACTCCACATTCAAGTACCAAAGTACCACCCTCTTCACTGATCTACAGAAGGATGCCACGAATCAAACTACCTGAAGTCAGAAAGCTTACAACAGACAGGAAAGTACGTAAAGCAGATAGTGAAGCCAAAAGGAAGATGAAGTTCTACTGTGACATACGCATTAACGCACAGAATTCAAAAATGAAAATAGGAGACACAGTGCTTGTTAAACAGAGGAAGGAAGGAAAACTATCCACTCCCTTTGATACAAAGTCATACCAAGTAGTAAACAAGAAAGGTACCATGGTAACAGCACAGAGAGATATGCATTACTATCACCAGGAATATATCTCAATTCAAGCTGCTAAAAGGAGAAATCACAAAGTCAGAAGCTGCTGAACAAGCTGACCGTGATGAACCAATACAACCTCAAGAAGAAATACAGGAAGACAAAAAACCAGAAAGCAGTCCTCCAGCAGGGAGACGCTTTCCACAGAGACAAAATAGGAGGCCAACTGCATATCTGAAAGATTTTGTAGTCTAAATTAAGATCTTAAACAAAACAAAACAGACCTCTGTGTATGGGGCAGAATAATCCCCTAAGATCTGTTCAAAACAAGATAGTCCACCCTTGTTCTGATTTGGCTTAGAACAAAAGCAGAGTTATTTTCTTGAGAGGCCTATTTGCTTGTTTGTATTTATGTGTCCAGTCTATCTGTTTGTGTTTGTTTGGTGTTTGAAATTTGACTGTTCATCAATTTTTGTGTTCAAGGACTGAACTGAACTTAAGTGGAGTAGTCGTGAAATATAACAGCAGAACGATATAGAACCATATGTTTGAAATATCACATCCAGCATGAACATGACTGAGAAATCAAATTATCTCATGTTTGTGAATTTATCTTCTTTTAAAGAAAAGGAGGGATGTAGTTCCCAGCGCTTACTATGAGTATGAGTGACCTGTGAGGGCGCTCTAGTCTATTTCTGTATTGTGGTATTGGCAAGCAGCAGGGTCGGAAGGCCACCCAAATAAAGGCAGTTCAGTCTGTATATTTCTGCGTGACGTCTTATTATTCAGGCGACACAACACTTTTGATCATAAACGATAAGTTCAGTTGATTTTTCTGTAATTGAGATATCATTTTGAATTTCATCATTATTATTATTATTATTATTATTATTATTATTATTATTATTATTATTGAGACATGTTATGGGTGAAAATTACAACGGTGACCTTCAAGGTTTATATTCCAAATATTGGGCATATTCTCATTAATAGCAGATTAGTTCTACAAGTCGATAGGAAAATTTGTTGTTCACAGTCACAATTAGGTGTATACTGCATGTTATTATCTTCCTTTATGTATTGCATATAGGAAGATAATCACATGCGCATATCAATTAAACAAAGTACGGCGTATTAAATGACCCTATTATACTGTACGGTTTACTACTGACGGGAAACAAACGTAATACACACCTTTGTAGAAATTGATCAAGTCCGAATATGCAGCACAGAAATCAAGCATAGGTAACTGTGACAACAAGGGATGGTTTCAGAAGTCATATATGAAATGGTCAAGAAACATTCATTCTTGCCATGGGTTATAATTTATAATATCAAGTATCGTTGTCAATTAGTGGTGCTGAATCAGACAAGTAAAATGAATATCATCTGTCAAATGTATGAATTGAAATAGACATTTATTGTCTCGAAGGTATTTTCTAGCATAATTATACTTCTACGTATGTGTTGATAAATTTAAAAAATGTTTGTCATTTTCCCAAGTAGAAAGCAGTCTATTTACGCGTGTGTTTATGTTAATATAGCTCCTTTACAAGTGACCATACTTGGTATATCATAACGTTAAAACCTTATTTCCACTAGGCTGAGTAACCTCTGGATTTTCGTATTTTGTGCTATCTTTTTTTCGCACATGAACAGGAAGCATATGGGAAATAAGGCTTTGATAGTGAGTAATAGATGGGGAGGACCGATCCAAGGAGGAGTGACTGATACTGTCCATCTGCTAATCCGACTTCTTCGTGAATTGGGTTTATCCGTCTGCTGCACCGCCCTCACAGCTACAAAAGCAGAAATAAAGGAAGCCAAAGAATATGGCGTTGAGTTGATAGTGCCATCCCCGATTCCAAGATTCAAGGTCAGATGTGAGACACCAAACGCTGATTGGCTGTATCGACATGAAGATTACTTTCCACATTTGAAAGAGTTAGCCAATGTCAGATTCGTTTTCGGATTCGGTACGATTAACTCTGACATCGCGTTTAAAATTGAAAAAGATGTATTCCCGAAAGCAGAATTCTATTTGATCAATCTGTTTGATAGGGACGTCATTACCCCAGTCATTGCTAATTGTGAGGCTCCAGAACTAGAACTTCGACGCGAGAACGTGTTAAAAGAAGGTCAAGATTCGAGCTCAGTCTTCTCCGTCGGACGCAGTATCTTCAAAAAGTACAAAAAAATATATCGAAAAGATTCAAAGATAAAACACTATAGATTATCTCCGATGGTAGATGAGAATCATTTCAAGATTGACCCCCCTGAGTTTGACGATGAAGATGACGAGTTCCAAATTCTGTCATTGTTCCAAGAGCACGAATTAGAATATTTGACAACTGACAATAATATCGTGAAGGCCATGAATTCGGCGGCAGACTCCTTTTATCAAATGAAGAAAGTCACTTTGAAATGGAAAATTCTTGGAGTACCGAAGCGTTGTGAATCTGATATTATTAAGCAAATGAATCCCCATGCAAAGTTAAAAGTCATACCGGCCCGAATGCCATCTGCTGAACACTTGAATAATGAACTCAGCCAATCCAATCTTGTCCTGGTTCACCCATATTCCGTACATTATGTCAATCTAACACTTGCAGCCATGTCCGCTGCTGTTCCTGTCATTGTTCCTGAGGGATCGCTTAGCCACGAGCTGATTAAGGTGCATATTCGTGATTATGAAGAGAGCGTCGTTGTAGATATGAGCGATTCCGATGAGTTGCTGAAACGTATCCGTGAATTTCTATGTCAATACAAGACTACCCTGAAAAGGGCAAACAAAATAAAAGGTGTAATAGAGAGTAAGGTGACACAAGAGCTAGAGAACATTAATAATGATTTCTTCAGAGTGGTGCAGGATGACGCAGAGATCAAACATGAAATCATCTTAACAAGAAAGAAGCACTGTGCCAAGAGGACACAAGGTATTAGCTGTAAAACAGTTTATTAGCTACTGACGACTATCTATATAAGAGGTTATTAGTATGGTATCTGTGCGGAACCATTCTGCCTGTCTGTCTGTCTGTCTGTCAGTCAGACTGCGCGTCTATCTTTCCGTCTTTCCATCTATCTGTCTGTCTGTCTTTCTGTTTTTTTATGTATGTATGTATGTATGTATGTATGTATGTATGTATGTATGTCGTGAAAACTTATAAACTTTATATTTGGTGTGTAGATGTGTCAAAGGCATACAGCCAGGCATTTTTGTGTTCAGATATTGTCAAAAGTATTCAAATATTCAAAGCTCAAACATCGCCGGCTCTGTCAAATCTTCTTTCCTTGAGTATAAAGGCCCCTACGGTTGGCCAAATTCAGACCTGTTCAAACTGTGATGACATAAACAAATATGTGTTCTTAGGCAACATTTGTTGTTTCTGATTAAATGTCTGAAAATCCTTATTTAGAAAATTGCTTGTCAGAATGCTCGGATATTTGCTCTGTAGGTCGCAGGGTTGGCCTCGTTACAATTTGTTCAAATTTTGATAAAATATGCTAAATTGTATTTGAAAGGAAATTTGTAATTTTTGTTCAAATATATCCTTCTTGGAAAGTGCTTGTCCGATAATTTGAAATTTGGTAGGCAGGATTGCTTTGATGACCTTGACCTATTTGCGGCAAAATAGGCAACCATTTGTTCGGGGCAATTTTGCCACTTTGGCCTAAAATCATCTCCTCAGAATCCATTCGTCCGAGTACCTTGACATTAGTTAAGATGATATTTGGATTGACTTAAGACCAATTTCCCAACGTTTAGGCAAAGTAGCAAGATTGAACATTCGAGACAAAGCTTGCAGAGTAACAATTGTCATCTTGATATAATAAATATGATGTCAGTAGATAGTTTTACAAAGTGGATTCTATTTATGTGAGTTTGTTGCGAGGGGAATTGTAACGCACAAAACAGCCCAGAAGGTGTCAGAATGGTCCTATGAAAGATTCCCTGATTATTGCTAATTTCTTTGCGTATGTAAATCAGGGCTCGAAATGAGTGGTAGTCCCGCGTCCACAGACTACCAACTTTTCTCTGGGGCTACCAAAATCCATGAAATTGTAGCCCACAAGGACTACCAAAGACTGGGTCAAAACTCAGTCAGTACTTCGCGTGCAACGGCAAATATCTGAACTGACTTTCTTGAATGACTGGCACTTGAAGTGATGGTCAATGAAAACGCATTTTCATTGCATTTTGATCATAATGTATCAATCACGGGCAATATGCCTCCTCCCTACAGAAAGCCAATGGTCTAGTTTTAGCACTGCTACAGTATATCTAGTCTTGACATACTGAGAAGGTCGTAGTCGTTGTCATGACAACTATCAAAATTTTCATACAACTCTGAGAATGAAACAAGTTGTAAATAGATCACCAAACTTTTGAGTATCACTGTAGTCCATTAGGCCAAAAAAAATCGTTTCTGGTCACCGCATTTCAGAACCTGCGCGCAATGGCATTTTTTTGGTTACATACTAATCAGTACAGCTATCCTTGATATCCATGTTTGCATGTCCAAAAATGCTAAAAAGAAAATGGAAGTATTATGCAGCCAGTGATAAAAGTCAATAATTGTTGCATCAATAATGCCAAACCAGCATTGTTAAGAAAAAAGGGAAAAAAGAAAACCGCGTCACAACATGACTTTTGCTGAATGTCAAGGACCAGAAACATTTTTCCGGGGGGGGGGGCAATATACCTGTTTTCGTTTGGTACTAGGTGTGTAAGTTTTCACATCAAATGACTAGAAAATTCACCTCATAGGCAGAATCTTGAAAAATTGCATTTGCTTGTCTGGTTAATGAAAAACAATGTCCCTAAACTAAAATATGCATGGGCTACCGGCCATTGTCACTGGACTACCAACTTCAGAAAATGGTAGCCCAAGTGGACTACCAGAGGAAAAAGTTAATTTCGAGCCCTGCAAATTCATATGAGAGAATGTTGACTTTGACCCTGTCATGGAAAGTTTCAGCATTTAATAAATGCTGAAACTTTCCATGACAGGGTCATATTACTTTCTTTTTAATATGTGCTCATCTACCTACATGCGTGTTCCTTTCTCCAAGAATAAGCATTCGTCTGTGGTGGATGGTTTTATGTCTGTATATGTGTGGGATTTGCAAGTGTGTGCTTTTTCTGTAATATTTGATCAGACCTTTAAAGTAATTTACTCTAGCCAACTGGTATTATGCTGTGTGTGTCTTCCAATTAAGCTAAGTTACTGTTAGCTAACTTGCCATTGGCGGGATTTTATGTAGTTCTTCCATCAACAACACGATTTCATATCATATCCTGACTAAAATGTTTTACTAATTGGCTGATGTAAAGATTTTAAGACTTTTCTCAGCTCGTAGGGAAAAAGAGATGTGAAATGTCATTCTTCATTTAACGTTTGCATGTATGGCGATGTCACATTGTACTTATTATTTTGGCAGATCATGATGAACACCAAAAGACAGAGCCTCACAAACCTTCAAGAAAGAGGAAGGGACAGGGACGCGATCCATGTGAGTATGTTATCCGTCAATGTGTCACAACAATGAAATAGGCAATTAATACTGACTAAGTAAGCATCGTCTACTTAATCATTTTAAAAATCTAAATGCAATCTATTTCTGGCATCAGCGTTGGTTTTGGAGCCTCAGGACACAGAAATATTGAGCCTAGCTTTGTTCTCTAAACACCATTCAATCCTTGCTTTTACATACATAGGTGTCATTAAACTGAAAGTACGAGTGATTGAAGTCGTTCCAGAAAGAGGACATACAATTGAGGAAGTTGAAAGAGGTTTCTATGATAGTGAGGAAGTCAAAGAACAGACTGAAGAGGTCGGGGAGATACTTGATAACCAACACGACGAGATGAAATTGAAGGACATTGGTCAGGAAAGTATTTCCTATACAATGTCATGTCAGTCGTTAGATGCATTGGAATGCCTGATGAGAAAATATGAGAATGGTACACTCCAGGACATAATGGACAATAAATTCCTGTCTGATAAACTCCTGGACAAAATCGGTGCATTTCACCTGGCAATTGATGTAGTCATTGAATATGAGGAATATTATTTGTGTAGAAAGGAGCTTATGAAAAAATACAGTAAGTAGACACTTTGTTTGACAAACTGTTCTGTCTGGTTATACATGTGCAAATGATGTGAATTGTTTGTCATTTGTCTTTCTTTTTGACGTTATTTATCACATAAATCACTTTATGCACTTTATATGGAATTTTTGTAGGTTACATGCATTTACTGAATTGCGCCAAGTTTTAAACGGCTGCAAAATATCATCAGATACTATGTGGAAACTTCGGCCAACGAGGTTGTTGGTTGAATGTAACCTAGTTGACACTTCAATAGTTTTGTACTTCATGGTAACCGATGACTAACTCTGAATAACGTCATACAATACATTGTTAAAAGACCATGTCATTGATTGTGTTTTCTAATAACTTTTACCTGCCTCTGGTCCAGGAACTAATTTATTTGCCTACTTAAACAGTCACTTCGACTCGCATAATTCTTGTCGACATTGACACTTTACATAGTTTTAGGACTTTGGGTTTTGATAGTTTCTTTTATTTAAATTATCGGAGATAAGCAGCCTATGCCTTCACTCTCTCTCAGCAAATCACTCTCATCTAATTTTGGTTTCGCTAACCTTTTGACCGAGTCATCATGTTCCAAATTTCATTACGCTCTTAGGCGCCTCAAAAATTCCACAATCGTTCTCTTACCAAATCTAGAATAAAATCAGAGATCACCGTGCAAAGACTGAACTAGAGAAACAAATTACTAAACATTAGGGACTGGTCAGAGTCTTTGGCCTGTGCGAACGGTTGATTATTTGTTGCCGACGTCAAAAAGTGGCTGACCCCCTATTCCAACTTTCGAAAACAGGGTAACTCCAAGCGAAACAAAGGTAAAACAAAAGGTGGGATATAAATTCAATAATTATATATATATATGTATATATATACACCTTGTCAGAGTGTCTCTGCATTGCTCTTGCGGCACTTCTGCTGGAAGATTTTCTTCCAGTGGTTGCCAGCCTGTGCGGCGGGATGTTGTCGGGGGGGGGACGGCAACGATGGATCATCAGACGGATTCGTGAGGCTGTGTCAAGACATCCTCAGCTTTTTGGGAAATTCGGTGCAACACCGGCGAACATCTTATATGGCATCAGACTCAGAATGACTTAATGTGTGGTGGTGCCTGATCGGTACTGCTTGGGGAGCAAAGGCAGTTGACTGTATTGTTTTCGAGTCCCCGAGACAGTCGCCTTGGTAAATGACTGATAAACATCTGGGAGATTTTGATGATGTTGCTTCTTTGCTGTATATTGATTGTTATAAATTGATCCTGCTGATGTCGTGTCTTCATCATTCATGTGACACAATCGTGGAGAACCCATGGTGATCTATTGCTTGCTATCTGATATATGAAAATCATGCAGCTGAAGGGCATGCTGAGAAACAGGTTTGATATTTTAAAGTAACGCGCCCAAAAGGTGCGCTGAAAAAAAAAACTGCCAGATATCTCTGATATAGATGTGTCTGATATATTAAAGTTTAGCGCTTGGAGGGGGATCTGAAAATATGTCTTATTATTATTAAAGTTACGCGCCCAAAGGGCGCGCCAAAACATGCAACTGAATGATGAAATTTGTGGCCGGCACAATGCATTTTAGGCGAGTATGGGCCTGTGTCGAAATTCAAAAAACACACATATCCCTCTATTGGGCATTTCAAAAAACATGGTGTCCCCTCCATCACCAAGGTCAAAAACTGCGTGACCCCATGAATCAACCGCCACCCAGGCCAAAGAAACTGGCCAGTCCCTTACCGGTATTTGAAATTCAAAATTGCTGCCATTCCTGTGTTAACTCTACGGGAAAAAACAAAATTTTCAAACATCGAAAAAGTAAGACTATAATAATTTTTCTTGCTCCAAGAGTTTTACAATTAGCCATCTAAAAGTGATAGATCAGAAACGAATTGTAAAAGTTTAAGAGTCTAAATATCTCTCCAAAGGAGCATTCTACCTTAAATAAAGGGAATAAATAAAAAAATTCCTGTATTGGTACATCTACATACTTGTGAATAAAGTATATACAATAAATATTATAATCTTAGTAACCTTAGTTTTTTACTCAAGCTATAGCGATTAACGACCAAGCAAAACTCAATCAAGCAATTCGGAAATAGATGAGCAAGTGTCTGTGTTAAATCGACATTATTAATTGACTGATCATAGTTTATGTTCATGTATGTATAATTCATATTTTAATTATTCACAGCCTTGTATACTGATTTTTCTTCTCTTTTTTTTCCTATGAATGCAGGGCTTCCTCCACAGCAAGGAAGACACAAATATAAAATTCAGCCTGTGTTACCACACAAGACTGTGACTGCATCAGGAAGAAAGAACAAAGCCAGGGATCTCCTGAAGGATTTTGAAAGGGAGGGTGACAAGGTGACCGAGAGCCAGATAAATGCACTTAACAAGCTTTTGGACGAAAAGGAGGAGAAGAGACAGATGGAGTACAAACAATCCTTACAAGAACCAAAGGATTTTTTAGGACCTTTCGAAAATGGTATGACACATTCCCTGCAGCTAACTACATCCATCCATCCATCCATCTATCCATCCATCGATACATATAATATATATATACATCTATGCATGCATACATTCATACTTACATAGATACAAACACACGAACACATGTATGTCCCTACATATGTACTCAATAACGTACATATATACACACACACACACCTGCACATACGTACACACATATGCAAAAGTATGCACGCAAGGAAGCACACATACATACATACATACATACATACATACATACATACATACATACATACATACATACATACATACATACATTCATACATACATACATACATACATACATACATACATACATACATACATACATACATACATACATACATACATACATACACACGTACATACATACATAGAGTGTGTGTCTACCAGCCTATGTACTTACCTACCTACATAAACCTACGCACATATACATGTATACCTACATTTACATTTAAAACTAACTACTTTCTCTTTACTACTTAACTGGAGCATCATTGTCACAAGTGCACTGACTGCTACTGAAAATATTACATGGCTGTATTTTGATTGATTTAATATTGCCGTTTCATGTGTGTTTTTTTAAAGTAAACCTAGGCAATGTTGCAATGCATTTTCTATCATTATTTTTAATGTGCAGATTCTTCTCGGCCTCCTCAGCATATTCAGGATGACTCTGAATTCACACAGATGACTGATGTACATCTACTATCAGACGACGAGATAGCAGAGAAGAATGAAGAATTCGAGGCCGAGGTCAACAAACTTGCGATGAGTGGTGGATTAATACGATCATGGAACAGAGAAAGGGGGCGAGGAAGAGACATTTTAAAATTGATAGTGGTTGAACGAGACAGAACAGCGAAAGGTGAATTAAATCCACTTCTGAGTAAGTTTGCGGAGGTGAAGACGGAGACACGAGTCCTTGCCACCAACCATTCTGAAATGGTGATGAAAACTGAGAAGTTATCAGCGTATGCAGATCACATTGTTAGTGATGCAGAAATCTCTGAAGAAACAAAGGAAGTGTACCTGGATGTCAGACGAGTTGAGAAAGGTTAGTTTAGGTTTAGACCAATCCGTACTCATTCACTGACATATCAGTGAATATGCATGATTTGATCAGTGTACATACACTGACCAATCAGTGGACATGCACTAACAAATCAGAGTACAAGCTCTGGCCAATCAGAGTACATGTCCTGTCCAATCTGTGAACATTCACTGACCGATCAGTGTACAAGCTCTGGCCAATCAGAGTATATGTCCTGACCAATGCATGAATGTTATACACTGACCAATCATTTAGCATTTAATAACCGATCTGTGTACAAGATCTGGCCAATCGGTGTATATGTCCTGACCAATCAGTGTACATAGAGTAATTATCCTCATGATTTACCAAGAATAGAATTATGCCAGGCTACTTGGAAATTAGACAACTGCTAAGAAAATAAAGACAACATTTTATCCATATTTCTATTCTGACTGCTTTCACAAAACTTCACATTATAGTACGGGATTCAAATTAACATAGTCTGTCAAATCTTCCCTAATACAATTTGTCGATCATGTATCATCATAGAGAGTAGCCTTGTAGATCTTTCTCTCCAAATCCATGTTTGCCAGACACATGCTAACAGTATTGTAATGTCTGCTGATTAAAGTGGCACTCCCACTTGGTAACATTTTTAAAACATTTTTTAATGCCAACAGTCGATATTTGACGTGGCGACTGCGCACGCATCGCGAGATATCGATAAAAACATGTCATTTTCCGAGCGTATTTTTCACATCCCGAAGTTTTACGATATGTATGTCATAGTACATTGTCCTTGTGCCAAGTTTGAACAAAATCAGTTTTGGCATGTCTGCGAGTCAGACACAAAAAAAACGCAACAAAGTGGCCGCCAGACGGCCATACTTGGGGCATATCACAACAAAAATTAAGATGCTTATAAACGACATAGCACATTGTCCTTTGCCAAGTTTGAACAAAAAAAGTCTTTGCATGTCTGAGTAATGGCTCTAAACATGAAAAAATTGCAACAAAATGACTGCCAGGTGGCCATATTGGATCGTATCGCAAAACAACTTGACGTGCATATGTACCCCAGAGTACCTTTTCATTGTATTAAGTTTGAATAACATTGGGTCTTTATTTTTGGTCTTTGCATCTTTGAGTTACAGCTGCGGACGCATGGACGCACGGAATCCAATCTAATAGTCCCCCAGACTATGTCTGCGGGGACTAATAAAATTAAAGAATGGTACAATTTCAGTATATGGTAGGGGGATGTGATCGCCCTGAAAAGGGCCGTTTGGTTTGTGTGTACAATATGTACATGATATAAAATTTCAGGCTCAGTTGAACCCAAAGACATCTTCAACATGACAACAGCTACTAGGGAGGAGGTCACCTGTAGAATGGGTGACATCTTCATTTTCTGCTGTATGTCTTTATATATCTTCATAAACTCTAACATCTTCAATATCATCCAACGTGCCAAAGGTACTTCACCATCATAGTGGTTGCATATGTGACATCATCTCCCAGTCTCTCAGTTACAAAACATGTACAGAGTGTCAATGAGATAAATTTTGACAATATTTGAAATATTATAGTACTGGATGAGAATTTATCACCTTCTTGCATGAATAATGCACTTGTAAGAAAGGAGTGTATCGACAATCACCAGTGAGTGTGACTGTGAGACTGTGTAAAGGAGAGCTACAGTGAGTGTGAGACTGTGTAAAGGAGAGCTACAGTGAGTGTGAGACTGTGTAAAGGAGAGCTTTAGTGAGTGTAAGACTGTGTGAAGGAGAGCTTTAGTGA
>LD342638.1:364794-380782 GCA_001465055.1 Ptychodera flava | reverse complement strand
CTCCCGGTCCTTTCAAAGATATTTGAGAAACATGTTCATAGTCATTCATATGGGTTCTCTTCTTGTAAAACCTCTGGGTAATGACTCTCTGCCAGGTTTTCGAAAAGGTTTCTCATGTTAAACCGTGTTTTGTAAAATGGTTCAAACCTGGTCAAAGGCTGAGGATAATGATGATCTAAATGGTGTAATTTTGATGGATTTACTCAAGGCTTTTGACCTGGTAACCATGATGTACTTCTTAAAAGGCTTGAAATCTTCAATTGAGATATGACATCCATTAATTAGTTTAATTAATTATATGTCTCAAATAGGAAACAAGCCAGATATCAAGACAAAATTTCTAACGCTTTACCGATATCTACTGCGGTTCCTCAAGGTAGCATACTTGGATTCCTTTTTTCATATCGTTTCTAAATGATTTATTTACCTTTAGCTGTCAAAAACGCCATTCAATTAATGTATGCCGATGATTCTACATTTATTGCAAAAGGGAAAACTCAGGCAGAATTGACAAAAAAACTCTGAATGATGATCTTGAATCTGTTAGAAATTGGTGCATGCAAAATAAAATGGTATAAGGCCTGAATACAAGCAAAACAACGACACATCAGATATTGTCATGTTTATCAAGAAGCGTACTTCATTTTAAACTTGGTCAGGATATTTTAGATTCTGTAAATGAAGAAAGACTTCTGGGAATTGTTGTCGATCAACACTTGAACTGGAAGTCAAATACTGGTTCAATTTTTAAGGTCAAATCATGTACGACTTTACTTAGACGTATAATGCGGTATTTACATTAAAGTCACAAATAGCCGCGAAAATTTAATAAACCGTTCTCAAAATATCCTCAGTTTCCAAGAGTTTTCTTCGAATCAGACTCATTAAATACTGAAAAAGTGTATAAGACTGTCATAAGTGTCAAAAGTTGCATGTAAATTCAAAAGTTTCGATATCATTTTAGATTGCCTGCCATTTTCAAAAAAACTAATCATGTGACAGAGAAAATAAAGATTACAAAACAAAATGTTGGCCATCGTTTGTTGTGCAGTCAAGTAAATGATATCATGCTTGTTTCTTTTATGATCACGCTATGTATGTGCAGTAAATGCTGCATTTCTTGTACTTTCCGTGGGGGCGCCATTTTAGGAGTGCGGCACCCGTTTATTATTTAACCTGCTAAATCGCGTGGGCATGGTCCAAATCAGCGACAAATTATACTTCAATACACGTCCTTCAGTGAGCACATTTACACAAACCAACTTTGGTGTGAAAATAAAATCGTGAAAATAATGCATAAAATTCGCAGCTACTTAGGCACTGTACTAATGTATTACAATACATATACTTCCCAATTTGGACTGTTGTTGCAGTGGATGGGGAACTTGTGCAAATACAAGCAAATTATTCAAATTACAAAAACACGTTGCGAGTGTTATGATGGGCACTAAGTATAATTATCCTATCAATTGACTTTTTAGATCATTGCATATTATGCGTTCACCTACTTTTATACAAAAATATGTTTGTTAAGTCCTAGAAAGGTAAAGCTCCATTGTATATGACAGAAATGTTCCAACATGTTAATCAGCTTCACACTCGTGTGACCAGAGCTAGCGCCCAATATAAGCTTGATATCCCAAGAGCCAAACTAAATGTTTTAAAAACACATGGTCAGTACAGGCTATAGAATGGAATAAGTTGAATACAGAAGTCAAATCTTCTGAGACACCTGTCTCTTTTAGAAGCAGAAGTCAAATCTTCTGAGACACCTGTCTCTTTTAGAAGCAGTTATTGAAAACAAAATTTGGCAGAAATTTTAAATTTTTTACGTTGTTCCCTTTAAATGTGGTACTTGTTATGTGTGTTCTCTTTTGTACTTTTAAAAATTGTCTTTGTGATTTTGCATTTAATATAAATTTGTTGTAATGTCGAGGGCCCTGGGGAGATGAACTCTCTCTAGGGTTTACCAGGCTACCCTCATTAAATAGAGCCAAATAAAATTAAATTAAATTTAGAATTGTTGTTATTGACAAGGAACAAAATTTACCGATGTCGAAAAACTCAGCAAATGATAACTTGCTTAGATATATTGTTTACAAACTAAAATAATTTGGCATTTCATCAGGGTTTAGTGAAACGTAGAAACGAAGTGAGGACCAGAACAAACCTTTTAAAAGATTGTTAGTAACTACATTTACTTCCCCTGAATTATTGGCATGTTGTAAAAGGAGGAACGTAGAACCCGTAATCCTTCCTGATGTGTCCTGGGAAGAAGTGAAAATGTGGTAGTGTCAAAAACTGCGCCCGAAAGAAAAAAAGTTGAATGCCATAACGTATTTTCTCTGATTTTTTTTGCTTGTCGTCTTTCTTGAGCAGTCTGTGGTTGATTATTTTCGATATCTTTTGGATATCTTTTTTTTCTTACGAAATCTTGAAGACCCCTAAATCAATTACTGGCAGACATACGGAGGATAACGTTTTGGATAACTTCGTTATGACATGCAGCAGCTATGCCTGACAACACAAGGAGTCACATGAATATGCTGATAATAGTATTTTGGCTTTGAGATTTTGCTGACCTTTCACAGGCTGTCATCGATTGATTTATATTCAATGCTAGATATAATGTATGCTTCATCAGTATGCAGCGTTCCCTTATCGAGAACGCGGCGCCGAAAACCGTCACTAATCCCTCCTAATAATTCAACATAAACCCTTCATTATCGGTAAATGTGTCAGTTTTTTATTTAGTGTGCTTCAAAGATGTAAATCATATTATGGGCGTCCCTTGAGTGTATCTATCTCTGCTCTGACATCGTAGACAATAGCCGGCTTATCAATTTTATTTATCAATTTTCATGATGTAAATTTAGTGATAGAAAATCAACAAAGGTTTTTAACACCATCGGGTGATTGAGGAGGGCAAAGGGGAGGAAGAATCGAAGAGTACCGAGGAACCTGTGTGTATCGAGTCTTAAGTTTATGAGCAAAGGGGCTTTAAATTTAAAATTGGGCTGTCAAATTGCAAATTCACCTGTACAGGTGTGGTGTATCCTTGGGACGGAACGAGGGTTTACCTGTTTAAAAGTAGCTACAAAAACATTAAGTTTACGACTTGCACTGAAAACCGGTACAAGACCAGTCGTACTTTAAAGACAGACGTCAGCCGTAACGAAGTTGGCAACCCCACTCGAAGAAGGCGACCAGACTTATAAACGATATCAGCCCAAATATTGATAGACGGGTCCCCCGGAAGATAAATCAATACATGGCCTACATAAAAAAATGCAGAAGCGCATGATCTGACATCTTCCATAATGTTTGCTCAAATTTGTCATATCCATCCACGCAGCCCATGGTAAAAGGAGGTTAAGGTGTCATACAGAGTTTAGAGTGAGTCCGTCCGTCTCTCTACTGGTTTGCTCACTGCAAAAGCGACAGCGTCCCTGTTTTATCTACGGTGGTAAGGCTTTAGTATTTGACATGGAACAATTGTAAGTCGTCTGTTCTGTCGAAGCAAACGCAAGAACTGCTGCTTATATTACCTGAGTGAGTACTTGAGCTGTTATAATTAAGGTGTGATCACGTCACGACAATACACCCACACATTGTACTAGTTTTTTGTCTAATGTTCGCCGTCTCTCTAATCTCTGACTGTTAGAAAACACACTTTTAACTGTCATGTTCACACATTCGCACACCAATGTCAGTCAAATCACAGTCGTTTGGTGGGCTATTCAGCTCTGGGACTATTCCACCATAGACGAGTGTACAGAAGCGAGAAACACCTCTGGGGTGTTTCTCGCTTCTGTACACTCGTCTATGGGGCGAATAGTCCCAGAGCTGAATAGCCCACCGAGCGACTGTGGTCAAATGTGCCACTTTGCCCATAGTCCATGACACAGCGCGAGTCATGCCCATATTACATATAAGACCGCAGCTGTATACCATGATGTATACTAGCCCTGCGTACGACGCTGACGCCAGGAGCACAAAGCATCGTACGCAGGGCTAGATGAGGGCGTGAAAAAAAAGGTAGAAGTGGGTACTTATAGGTTAATTAGCACGTGACTACTTGAATTCACAGCTTAATTCAATCGCTGAACGGTGATTATCTTCTCTAACTACGCCAAATATTACATAATTATACAATCCGGCTAATCATTAAAGTTGATTAGCATGATCAGTGGAAGAATAGCTCTGCCACGCACAGCTAGTGGAAGAACTGCGGCCACGTGGCGTAACCTACAAAATTGCAAGAGTCATTGAACTTAAGTTATTCAATTTTCAAATCAAAATATTTAGAGTGAACAATATAAATAAAAGTGAAATTTAATCCATCCATAACTTTCCTCGTACACATAATACAAATTGAGTTCATCAAATTGTGAACAGGCCTTTCTTGCGAGCTAATAAATTAGGTAATGATGAACTCAGTAGGGTTCATATTTGTGAGGTCATTCTGTTATAGAAAATGGGCGTAGACTAAGAGAAGACGATTTATTGCCTGCAGATGGTACGATTGTAAGAAAGAGTGATATGTTAGCGTCAGTATTCATTAACACACGTCATCGAAACAAAAGACTTCTGCATGAACTTAGAGGTGTTGCTCCTCGGGTTTAAAATTGCATGTCTTATTTTCTAGTATTTTTGAATTGCCTGGGAGAGAGAGTTTCTTGTTCTACCACTAGAAATCGTGTCAGAATGCTTGCCGTTCATCCTGTAAACACAGCAGGGAGCGTTCAGTTATAATGGCCGAGGATGAGCGGGCAAATTCTTCCAGCACATCAGTCAAAATAAGTGAACCCCCTACTCATTGCACCAAAAAATTGATGACCCCCTTTTAATATGACAAAAATTTCATGACACCCCCCCCCACACACACACACACACATTGCTACATTGCTTGACTTAAGCTGCACACAGAAACATCTCGGGGGGCGCGATAGACTAAAAAAAAAAAGTTCTCAGATATTTTGAATGACCTTCCTTACAAACTCACGAGGTGTTAATGTTCAAATTGCTATAATTTTGAAAGTACCCCTCAAAGGGATTGGACAGAAATTAGAGGTAAATCGCAAGCGTGTGTGTACAAAATTTTGATATTTGGATTTAATTTATAATCAGCTGTTGATAATGTTGATTCACTATATATGGTAGTCTATGAGAAAACTATGTAATACTTTTTCAATACAAAACTATATCTATGCATTTATAGATATTTGGCAATTGACATAAATTTACTTAATTGGAATAGGGTTGTTACAACTGGTATGTGGACAAAAAATTTGACTTTAGAATTTCAACAAAATTGTCACCCCCACTGTCCATGGAAGTCTACAAAAAATTGTGAATAATTTTTTTTCAATGAAAAACTTGCTATACTTGTGCATATACAGACGTTGAATAATTAACATAATTGTACTTAATTAGAATATGATGGTTAAAGGTGTATATTATGTGTACAAGAAATCTGATTTTGGAATTTCCCTGAAAATGTTCATCCACTATACATGGGAGTCTATGGGGAAACAATGAATATTTTTTTTCAAATACAAAAATAGGAAACCTGTGTATTTATGTACTCTCGATTATTAATATGTATGTACTTGATTAGACTAGGGTGGTAACAAATGGATATGTGTGCAAGAAATTGGATTTTCGGAATTTCACCGAAATGTTGATTCACTATACATTGGAGTCTATGAGAAAACTATGAATAATTTTTTACAATACTAAACTAAATTAATTTGTGCTTTTATAGGTGTTTGATAATTGATACAAAGATACTTGATTCAAATGGGGCATTTGAAACTTCAAATGTTGACAACAATTATGATATTGGAATCTCACGTAAAAGTTCTTTTCATGGTACTAGTAGTCTACAGGCAACTGTTAAATAATTTCCCTGACAAAACTTGCTATATCTCTAATATATAAGTAATAGGCATTGTTCATTGCCCCCAGTGAGCTCAATATACAATAAGACAAGCCTCAGAGTTGCCAAGTCAAGATGTTCATGTGTTCAGATTTAAGATTACAGTTAAATGACTTCAGAGAATGATATCATTTTTATCTCCCAGAATATTTCTGAACACTGAAATTGCTTTTTGACAGGAAGGATACTTATGAAAATTAAGTGACTCCCCTCTGTGCTGTTTGAAAAATACATTACCCCCATTGCAGTTTTCAAATTTAAGGTGACCCCCTGGATTTTGCCGACCAATCCCCGGCCATAATAACTGAACGCTCCCTAATGTCCATTGCAATGATCGACTCAATGGCAATTGAATTCGAGTTCAGATCAGAATTTATTTGTAATCAATAGCAATACATATTGTGCAAAAGCCACAATATTTGAAATGCTTGTAGATTATACTTCCACATACTTAGTTTTTATGGGAAGAATTCCAACATGTGCTTGTTTTGTACAAAAGTATTCAAAATATCATGAATTACAGCTATTGTCAATGTGAAACCTATAGACTGATCATACTCGCCAATTGTATATTGCCATTTATCAGTAATTACTTACACTACCTGACCATACTATGTGTTGCCATCTAAACGAGCCATTGTACCACAGCGAAGCCAGGATAAACAAACAAACAAACACATACCCAAAAATTAACCAAACAAATAAATGAACAAAACTAAACAAACATAACCAAAAAACAGCCAAAAGCAAACGAAAAACTACCAATCAAACAAAATGAATACATTATTAATAACTAAATAACAAATAAGTAAAAAATGAACAAACAAGTAAATTAATTAAATAATTAATTAATTAATAATTAATTAATTAATTAATTAATTAATTAATTAATTAATTAATAACTTAGTATAAGAGAAAACACTAAATTGAATAATAAGTGAAATATTGACCAAACGACACATGCAACATATTCAAAATGCGAGGTCAGTATCCACTATACTGTATACTGTACCGTCATTAATGTTTTCACATCACTTTACAACTTTCAAATATTTCAATCGTTTCAGAAAGGAAAAACTTACAGTTGTGAACACGATCAGTAATATCTGAGTTTTATTTAGTATTGTGTCTTTTGAATTTCTGTATGAGATGGGGATTGCAAGTGAGCACAGTTCTCGAGACTGTATTTTCTTTGTTGCAATTTACGAGGAACTGTGTCAACATTTGACAAAAATGACGAGAAATGGAAATAGAGGGAAAAAGACATTTAGGTCATTGATTTTGACCATAAGTGAGTGTGTGTAAAGAAGCGGTCCTGGAAGCAAACTTGGACCGGTCCAGAAGGCAAACTATGACCAGTCCTGGAGTGCATTTTGAGTCACTTGGGAGTCCAATTGGCGGTTCCAGTTGGGGGTTTGGGCTACTCTTACATACCTCACTCATGTCAAGAAATTAGGCGGAATATTTGCAACCCTTCGGCCTAGAAAATATTTTCACACTCAAGAATCTCTCACTGTTGTCAGGGAAAATGGTTTTGGAACTGATTTCTTATCCAGTCTCTCATTCAATGATTTATTATTAGTGACTGAAAAAAGGAAGGGATGTTACACTTAATCGTGATATACCAAAGCGTCAAAACTTTCTTCGAAACAGATATCAGTAACTGTCTTTCCAAGTAATTTGGAGTGAAGTATTTTACTGTTACATGTAAAAATCTAATACATCCTGTCCTCTCCCCTTTAATGTTTCTGTGACCCCTCTTGCCACCAATACTTCTGTCATCTTGAGCTACTACATCCTGTCTGCATGGCAGGCAATGTTGCCTTGACCCACTAGCGTTATCGTAGCCTTCCTCTGAGCGGTATAGTAAAAGTCTAAACGAGATGTGTCTTTATAAACTAGAACGTGGTCAACTCTGCAAACGGGAAAGTTATTCACTTTCCGCATCTTCATGCACCTTTTGTTGCAGCACCCCATTTTACAGCAGCAACCCCCATCATACGGCAAAAAAGATATTACACAGTTATGTCCTTTATTGTGCTTCTCAACTCAGCATGTACACAGTACACCGCATTGTTATTGTTGACAAGTGCGTGAATTCTGGTCCGGACTAGATTCACTTGTCATCAATAACTGCATTTTAAAGTAAGACACTTTGTTGACAAATAATTCAAGATATTGTAGCATAATTATATTTACTGGCCCTTTAAAAGACATGTCAGTTTAATGGTTCTCTAATTGTCTCTAATTGTCTGAACTGTTTTGCTAAAGAGTTTCATGACATCAAAACTATTTTGCAATGAGTGGACTTAACTTCAACGCACCGATTGTGAGCACGCTATAGTTATACGCGGCTTGAACTCTCTGGCGCAGTTCAAGTGATGTTACCCACAATTCTCCACGGTACACACTGAGATCACTCATTGAACTGAAGCAAGTTCCTTCTGTGCGCAGAACAGCGTGGTCAAAATTCTGACAATTGTTTTTAGCATTATGATTATTTTCTTATTTCCTACTTGGAATAATGATAAGATCAATCCCTTTTCTTTGGCATGGCAATTTTGTGTGATTCTGTCCACAGATACTTTTGACAGCCATACACAATATTTTCAAGGAAACTTAGGGAATAAGTTGTATCTGTATTGGCAAAAGAAAGGGTATTGATTTTCTTGAATTCTCTGTATGTCTGACACTTGGTATGAGACCATCTCAGTTGCTGATAACTTTACCTTCAAAAGTTTAAAATTTTTAACACCAACAAACGTCGCTTTCTTATTCAATTTACTGTTGACATGATTAAACATAATAATTTTGGAGCGTGTTTTAAACAAATGATCTTAAAATTAAATTTTAAGTTTCAAATTGTTCTGAAATTAATAACATTAAATTAACCTTTAGCAAAAAATGTCTGAGTGCACAAATCAAGGAGAATTGTGGGTAACCTCACTCACTGTGCCACGTCAAAAGCGTTAGTCTGGAGAAAGTGCGTTTAAAGGTCATGGTCTCGAGAGAGAGAGAGGTTGAAATCTAGGCGAGATCTCTGTAGTGTAGGAAAGTCAGTGTACCGAGACTCGCCGGTAACGATGGGTTAAAATATACTAGCGCCTGTTGAGGAATGATCCCCATCTCCTGTTGGAGAGGATTGTGTTTGAAAGTTGACGTAAGGTAAGACAGAGCGGGGCAATTTTTCTGTGAGTTCACCGGCATTTGTTTTACCGTCATTGAAAAAAACTCAGACTTTCCGTCTTTTCAATAAACGATTGGGTATCCAAGCGTGCATTCCCCTGCAAGTTTAGATTAATCATTGATGCAGTTTTCAAGATTATATTTAATCTTTATCTAATACAAATATTGCCAAGACACCCCCATGCACCGTAGTTTTCCTTATGATCCCTTCGGCGTTACAGCCTGTGTCTCTGCTGTCTCCAACAGTGACCGTGTCTTTTTACAATATCCTCGATATAGGTTATTTTCACTTTACTACAGGTTTGGTTTGTGATCAACTCTTCTGTGAATTACCACTGTTTAGGAAACAGCTTCTCGAAGTGTAAACGTTTGTTGTACTGGCAGTAGTGGACTGACATATGAGCCAAGCGACCATCCGAAAAGCGTCCCCCGAGCATCATGGCAGACGATAATTCGGTGAGCTATGAGGGTATCGAGCTCGATTCAAAGACGGCTGACGGTGACACATCGAACGCTGAAGGTAGACACGATGACAGCGGAGAGGCCGCGGTTACTGATCTTCCTGCTTCCGAGGAGAAGCAGCTTGAAGAGAAAACAGTCGACGAAGAGGACAAGAACGGTGATGGATCCTCCGAAAAGTTTCCCCCGAGCAGCATGAAAGACGATGCTAGTAAGCCGGTGGCCGTTGATGGTCTCGAGCTCGATTCAGAGACGGCTGACGGTAGACACGATGACAGCGGAGAGGTCGCTGTTAACGGTCTTCCTCCTTCCGAGGAGAAGCAGCTTGAAGAGAAAACAATCGACGACGAGGACAAGACCGGTGATCGATCCTCCGAAAAGTTTCCCCAGAGCAGCATGATAGACGATACTAGTCAGCCGGTAGCCGTTGATGGTATCGAGCTCGATTCAAAGACGACTGAGGGTAGACAGGATGACAGCGGAGAGGTCTCTGTTAACGGTCTTCCTGCTTCCGAGGAGAAACAGCTTGAAAAGACAGCAATCGCCGAACAAAATCAAGACGCAGAGTCGCTTGACAACAACGACGAGAGGGATTTGGAGAAGGCGGACAACATAGATGACGAGAACGATGATGACGACAGAGGTGGCTGGGACAGTAAGGCAGATTTCATTCTAGCCTGCATCGGATATGCGGTTGGTCTTGGAAATATCTGGCGGTTTCCTTATCTATGCTATAAGAATGGCGGAGGTATGTATGGCTCCAGTTTGTTTTTGTTGAACAATAAACGATGTCATGCTTTGATTGTGAGTTGGGAACAAGTGGATTTTAATAGCAATCGTGCGAAGTCCCCATATTTTTGGCTGGAAGAACGTTATCTGCATCAACCAAACATTTGTAAGATATGACATGCATGGTGTATTGGCGATGCCATTACATATTTATAATACACACATCGCGGGTTCTGACCTCAGAGGTTTACATGTAAGTGCCCCAACAGATATATCATGTATATGATATTTACTTTTCCAACTGTTGTGTAATTTCTGAAAAACTCCCCTTTCTCGATTTTACCCAGGAATCGCCTTTTCAAGGTGAATGTATTTTCCACATGATTTACTTATTGTAGTACTTCGTCTGCTTCTTTTAATTCTTCTTCGGGTTCAAGTTTCCTACAATGCTTTCCATCGGTTGAACGCAATATATATTTCTGCCCATCACAATTCATTTGCAAGGAGGTCAAACGTCACATTAAAGCTCATGAATTTGGCCTATCTTTACTACCGAGGAGTTTAGGGTTTCAGCTAAGGATGACAAAAGTTCAACATTTTTGAGCGCCCTATCAGCTTCAAGCTGTTACTATCAGTAGCCATGTGATTCGAAGATGTTTTGTTTATGGAGAACACCCTTCAACCTTTGACCCCAGCTATCACGAACTCTGGTAAATTCCTCAAAGTTGCAGAGGACCTCGTACTAACTTGTGTGACGAAGTTAGTTTCGTTAAGATACTCGCCATCAGAAATAGTGTCTTTCCCGAGTATCGCAAAGATAACATTCAACAGCCGTGCATTTTAGCGGAGTGGCCGGCAAATGCCATCATGCGTCGATCGTCTGGCTTCCAAGGAGGCTGATTGTACAGAATAGGTTATATTATGACGTAACAGATAAGGTGTATCTTACAAGACAAACTTTTAACCTGTCACCCACGAGATGGGAGTGTGTTTCTCTTTAACTGTGATATCACGTGAGAACTTACATACTGAGGCCCGGAAAAACATTTCCGTAAGACCAAAAACTGCAACGAGTTAGTGGTTATTAATTTCACACCCTGAAGCACGGATAGTCGTGAGACGTCGACGTGTGATCGAATTTTCAAACTACGTGAGCCAAATTGTCAGCATAGCAGTGTCACCAATGGAATGCAGCATAACTTTGAAATAACATGACTTTTAGGGTATGCTGCCAAAATTCGTTGCCATTGAGATTCCATCTGACATTAAATTAAGATTATATATATATATATATATATATATATATATATATATATATATATATATATATATATATATATATATATATTTGTGTGTGTGTATGTGTATGAGGAAAGGACGTTTGTCTACGAATCTTTCAAGACTCAGTGAGAGCGTCCCGCCATTACTAGTAACGTATTCTGTGCCGGCTATTTTAGAGACCGTAATGATGATGTATGATGTCTGGATTCCTTACTGTCCCTTGGGGACTATTACATACACTCTGGAATCACATTATATGTTGTTCGGATGTCACAAGAAAATTCAGCCGATACTTTACTGAATGTGGGTATCTTGCTTCGTAACCAATGTGACTGAAAAATGCCACGAAAAGTTACAAGAATTATGAAGCTTGCTTTAATTGAGTTTGATGTTTCGATTAGAACCATATCATTTCTAATCACAGAACGAAGCGTACGATGTAAAGTGAAATTCTAATATAATTGCAAACGTGTCCATACTCAAGTTTTCAAGTAAAACAGGATAACTGCACATAGCTAGCAAACAAGGGAACCGACAAGCCTCCCCTTTAAACGATTTCCTCACCTAATTTCAGTGAAAACTCCAGCTCCTGACAATCTACTCCTTGCAAACGTCAACACCTTGCTTCAACATCTTGCGATTTCATAATTTGTAATAGGTGTCCAGTTACCTGGACAGAAACAAGAATCGGTCGATCTGGTCAGGAATCTTTCAGTTTTCATTACCCAGGGTCACACACGCGTAATTAGTCTTCAAATCGATGACGCCAATGTCTAAGATGTCACCATGCCTTCAAACGTGACCTTCCTCAAATCATAAATTTCAAAATATGAAGTTACTTAATTTGAAACTACGCTGTTATCTTTCTGTTATCTCTTCTTGAGAAACCTTCTATCTTGCTCCGTGATTCTGAATCTATCACCAGAAGCAAAAATCGTGTTCAGAGCAAAGTCAAATTGTGTAAGATCAGATACAAATCTGTCATGGCTTCATTGATAGCCTCGCGTTCCTCTGACATCGTATGATTGGAATGGAGTCAGATTTTCCTGATGCAGATTAAAATTTCCATGGCTGCATTTGTAAATTTGCGCTCCCGGACAAGCTGGAATTTGTTAAACCATATTGGTTACAACCAGACCACTGCGAAGAAAGTTGAACCATGACATTTACGGAACTAAAAGACTACATCGAGACTGGCCGTAAAGTGACAATGCCAATGCAACATAACGACGTAAACTATTTTGAGCTCTGCAGCTGTAAATTTTAAATCACTCTTCACAGAACACGAAAGATTGATCTTCCTATTGAAAGCTACAAATATCCCATCATTTAGGTCGAAATTACTCAGTATTAAACAAATTCTACTTGTCTTTAACCCCGGGTCTTTACCTTGATAAAACTCTCAAAGAAAAGCAGAGCTTCGGTTTAATTCACAAGGCTACTCAAGAATGAGGTCAAGTCATCCACTCCTATTATTAGTTTACGATTTTTTTTTCGGAATATAATCAGCCCAACATGAGAATGTTTTTCATACATACATCGGTGAACTTGAACTTGAGTAGGTATGCATACGAGTATTCGCGGGCAATGAGAAAGAAGTATGTTTGCTCGTACTACCAGTAGTTACGTTATGTTACAATTCCATAAGACATGAGAACAATCTGGCAGTAGTAGCAAATGTACTTGCCCGCTCGTCCTCCAGAATTCTGAGATTGGTAGTTGAACATGTTTGAAAAATATTTCGAATATTTTTGCCAAGTGTAACAACTTAGCTTTGCACATATATTGCCCATATATTGACATTTTTCCACGCTTTTGAGTTCGGCATGCTTCCGAGTCCTTACCGTATTCCCAAATCTTACAGTTCAGCTCTACCACTACTGTTTACAACCGCTGACGTCTATTCATGTAAATTTTCAAATAATGAGATGTTGTTTGGGTGTGGGCAAAAGAAGTTCCACGAGTAAGGCAACATGCCATGAATATTGACTCCGGCTAAAATACTTGAACATGCACTTCAGGTTACAACGACATTGATTGTTTCATTTGATAAATAAATTAAGTATATCAATTAATAATCTCATCACATATCCAACTATTTGTTTCGTGGATATGTTACTGGTGTATAACAAAGATTACTTTCAAAGAAAGAGGGCCTACTCTGGAATAAAAATATCGAACGTTGGCCATACCAGTGCTGTTCTGTTGTGGGGGCATAAGTATTGCGTTCAAGTCACGTGATCTCGGTACAAACTAATCCATCCAAGTACCGAGAACAATAATGTATTCCAATGTTGGTTATGCACGTGATATTGTTTTGGCTACTGTCCACCTCTCCTTTCGACGTTCCGGGTTTTTAATTGTTGTCCTTTGCAGGACAAAATCTTATCAAAGCGGCCATGAGAGCATGAAATTACAAGTACGAGTAAATATATGTAAGAGACAAAACTGAACACTATCATTGAGTTTTGATTGGTTCAGTTCCTGCCATCTTGTTGGGTAGGAGACGGACCTATTGATCGGGTTTATTTTTTGAAAGTCAAGAGTTTATATATATATATATATATATATATATATATATATATATATATATATATATATATATATATATATATATATATATATATATATATATATATATATATATATAAGTACCAAGGTACCAACACTTGTTCGGTGATCCTTGATCTGTTTTATTTAACTTTGAAGAGAATAGGTTAAAGTTGTGCTTTGGAAAGTTTTACTGAATTTCAAATCTTTAATTTCAAAGGGTGTACTACTAAAATGCACAAATAACCATCCCGGGTTCGGAATCCATTATAAATTTTGCTACCTTTGGCAAACGCCTCCTTTCTTAATAAAACTCTTCGCGTTTCGTTTTTTACGAGAATTCACATGGATCGAATGTCTCTGAAGCGAATTTCTCCTCCTCGCCTATAACAGAAACACTGCTATCATAATTACATAGGACATACATAACGAGCTATCGCAGTAACATTAGCATTGTCAACATATCGTAATGGACCAGTGGACAGGTAGGACAAGTGCGTGATAGGAAATTTCCGATGACCCCTGCTCTACTAAGATTTTTGGCACGGATGTGCGACATGTTATGACACTGTGCCGTGATATGTCAACACAACGCCTGCTTTTTTCTGCAGTTGGTTGAAAGTTGGGCACCGCGTCAAAGTTTTACTGTCCTTAAATATCTTTCACCAAAAAATTAAACTCTCATGTAGGCCGAAATTCAATAACGTTATGTTGTTCGCTTTGCATGGTTGCATAAACTTTGTTATATTGTAAAATTTGATTAGTTCTTCTTGTTCTGTGACATTCGACACCCCGGGTTCGACACACCTATCTAGTACGCCTTATTATTTGTTTGTCTAATAGTTCGTCATGAACAAGACACGATGACACAGTGTAAAGTTAGTAATTCAAGGGTAACGCCCAATGAGTCCAAATATGTTTTTGTTTTGGTAATTTGCATATCACAGGTGAACTCTAGCCGAGAGCAATGAATCACTTTCGTCTTTTTCGGCTCTTAGACAGGCCTATGCAGTCAGGGTTCTTTTTTCTACGGCATGAAAGATATTCTGATATTCATTGAAGTCTGCATACAACTGTAAGTTTGGTATGAATCGTCCCACTACGTTTCACCACGGTGGAGGGACCGTGGTTTCACACAGGTGTAAACGCAACCTCTTCAAATATCGGCTGGTTACGTAACTCAATACAAATAAAACACACCTACACCTGCAGTTAATGTGTTGGTGAGAAATGGCAAAAAACGCGCGCTTTACATTTCTTTACGTTCTTGTCTGTATTCGGATGAAGAGCATTGCACATGACAATATTCATCATGTTCGGTCAAACCACAATCACAAAACCGATTTTAACAGAATGTGGTTGTCTTATTTCAACCTGATGTTGTGATCTGTAGGGCGACTTACGCCCCCTTGACCCCTCCCTTTGTTGTATAATCTGGCAAGATAAATAAATACAGTAATATTTGAGTTGGAAATATTTACAACAAGTTATATAGTAACACATACGGCCACGACAGACATGTAAACGTTATATTTCGTTATGGAAGTGATTCTGTTTCACCCGGCAAAGCCACAAAAATTATGACTGTGTGCTTTGTATGAATACATCGACGCCAAAATAAACACATCTATCTGTGTTGGACGTGACTATTATTTCATATTTGGAAAGTCATTATTTTGCTCATGCTGTAACAAAAATAATCCTTTTGGGCGATTTTTAAGGCGAAGTCTCAGAATCTCTCAGAGTAATATTGGCCGTGGTCAAATCACTCTGTAGCGACTATCATCGCCAACAAAATCTTACGAATGAATCATTCAAGGGATAAGGGAAATTTTGTTGTGA
>LD342638.1:335145-346662 GCA_001465055.1 Ptychodera flava | reverse complement strand
ATAAAGTTTCGAAAGGTATGGTAATAAGATTTCTTATTGCTGGTCATTTACGAAACGACTTTAGGCGAAATTTACTACCCTGTCCGAATTCTGTCACACTGAGTGTAGAGCTACAATGCCGAAGGCCCTGAAGCATACAAAATAAGCACGCTGCACATGGCACGGCATTTTGATGTAAAATCCCATATATTTATTGCATTTGGTCATACTGATTTATCACTACTGAAGATTAAACACTATACTATACTAACCTTGTCGTGTATGGGGTTTGGTATTTGTTCAAATACGTCGATCGCGCTCCAAAAACATTTCTTGGAGCCGCCATTACCAACTTCCGGTAATGGCGGCTCCCAGAAACACGCTCAATGTTTATGGAACGCGATCGACGTGTTTGCGCTAATACCAAACCCCATAAACGACAAGGCTAGTGTAGTATAGTGTTTAGTCTTCAGTTGTGATAAATCGGTACGACCAAATGCAGTAAATATGTGGGATTTTACATCAAAATGCCGCGCCATGTGTGGCGCGCTTATTTTGTATGCTACAGGGCCTTCGGCATTGTAGCTCTACTGGTGAGCCAGGTCGCAAAAACCAAAACTCACCGACCGCCTCACCGTAGAGCTACAATTTTGCAGCTAGGCTGGGGCATTCTTTCGATGCGTTTCCAGTTCGGGGCCGGTATTTTGTAGCACTGGAAACGTGCAAATAGGTACCAGACTGCATCTGTGCTGTCGTGTCGTACTATTAGAAAACAGGAGAGATACTTCACTTTTGTTGCACCAACATCAGAATGAAAATGCAGTCTTTGCTAAGAACTATATATATATATACACCACATGAATGAGATGAATAATGCCAATACGATGGCTTTCCTTGAAATATTAGAATTCTGGTAAACACTGTGACACATATGAAATATTATTTTTATATGTATTGTATTTTCATAAAACAAAAATAAAGTATTTAGCATTCTATTGTGTTCCTTTTTTCAGTACCTTTGATTTCTGACAGTATTCGCCTTTAAGGTAACAATGTTGATAAAAGTTACTTGTTAGTGCTTGGTGACTGACTATCTTGGCCAAATGTATTTAGTCTTGCAAACTCCAGTGAGCAGCAAGGCACACTAGACTAAAAGCGGATTTTCTCCCGATCGGGAGAAAATCTCCCAATTGATAGATAAATTGATCTCCTAGTGTACCTTGCTGGTGAGGGACTGCCATGTATAGAACAGATCATACCTTTGGCAGATCCTGCTAAAGACTGCCTGGGTTCACCTGCTTTGATAAACTGCTATTTTGACAAATAAAAAGAAGATTACCGGTAGTACCATTACTGTTGTTAAATTTTTATTTTTCATGTCATCATGCTGACATGCATCTAATGCTGCATTTATTTTGTAATGTAAAGTTTTGGGACATAATCTGTGGGACTATAAAGATGTTTGAGTTTATACAATCGCTCAGAATAAGTTACTTTGATGTAAAGAGTAAGCCTATATACCTGTATTATAAAACTACTTTGCTATTGCCCTTACAGGTGGCATTTTCCTTTTTACTTGTCCAACATTATGTTCTTATTAACTGAATTTATCATTGCTGTGTTCCACCATTGCAGTTTTGGTACGTGTGAGAAGTATGGCATCCATTGATAAACTCAGCATACAGGGCATACGTAGTTTTGGACAAGATGACCGGGATAAACAAGTTCTTCAATTTTTTTCACCACTCACCCTGATTGTTGGCCAAAATGGAGCTGGAAAAACAGTAAGTTGATATTCTTTATAGAAGAAATTTCTCCTGCTGGCAAGATCATTCGATTAGAAAATATTCATTTGTCATTTGCTATCCACCCCGGTGAACAAATGATTATTATATCATACCAGTATATTGATGGTGCAAATACAGCGATCTGATTGGTCGAGACGCGAAAAGAACCGTGGTATATTGATGATATACCACGGCTGGCATGCGCACTAGCTCTCAGCTTCAGGAAAAGTCCTGTTATGACGTTCCGCGCCAGAGATTTAATATACTGTTATGATATAATAGCAATAAATCACACCCAGCGACATATACCACTCAATTTTGACCATTTCACTTCATATATGCACTCGCTATCGCTCTTGCATATATGTCGTGAACTGGTCAAAATCTCGTGGTATACCATTGCTGGGTGTGCTTTATTGCTTAAATATTAGAGAATATGCATCTTTTATGGGGATGGTAAGAAAATTAGCCACTTTCCCTTTTCTGTGAAATTTATATACACTGAAAATTATAATTAAGCTGGTACATACTTTATTAAGAGGAAGCTGTTCTTATAAATATTTGTTAAACATGGCTGTGTTTATAAAGTTGTCTTTACAGAAGTATCTTGTAATTTGCAGACTATCATAGAATGCCTGAAATATGCCACTACTGGTGATATGCCACCTGGAAGTCGAGGACAGAACCATGCCTTTGTACATGATCCTAAGGTAAGACTACAATTTCTACATACACGTTTATGGAATACATCACAGACAGATGATGAAGACAATTAAGTTTGTTCTGCATTCTGTGAAAATATTGAATGTTTTGACTCTTGGATGATATACAACTCATAACAGGGGATTATACTGTCTGCACTGATCAGTGATTCTGGTAATAGTGTGTAGTGGCAACATCAAGACCTTTTGATACGAGAAGTGCACATTGAGACAAACAGATTTCCATGTCTACCTGTCACTCGCATTTGTTCTTGAAAAGAGGAAACCTCAATCACATTCATAGGCTTCAGATGACAGCAGAAAAATATTAATATTGATACCTCACATCACATCAACCAAAACCTAAATTTAATATCCATCGCAGACTAATGAAGCATTCTATTCAGCCATCAGTAGACAAAATAATGACATTCATAACATATTTTTTCTTTTTATCCATGATGGCAGGTAGCGCATGAAACTGAAGTTCGTGGGCAAGTGAAACTCGGCTTCAAAGATGTCAATGACAGACGTGTTGTTGTTTGTAGAAACGTAGTGGCAACCCAAAAGGTAAGAATGATATCCTATTCATAGTGTGCTAAAAGTCACCATATCTGTGATTTGAGCTGTACTAAGACTTAGACTCAAACAATAAAATATGACAACTAAAACTTAATATCCTCTTTACTACTTTAGGGTAACAAGTTGACCCTCAGAAAGATTCTAAGTTTTTCTCTATCAGCCTGCTAACTAATGATACGTATTAATAGTGATGTCTTTTACTTTGTAGTTGAAGAAAGTTGAATTCAAAACATTGGAGAGCACGTTGACAAGAACGAATTCTTTTGGAGAAGTAAGTTACACAATGGAAATCTGGTTGAAATTTCTTATCACAGTAACTGTACTTTCCATTGACAAATCCAAGTAATTTTAATGTTTTCATGATGCATAATAGCTTGTAGAGATTTATGTGTCACTTTTGTTGTATCTTACCATTTGTAGAATAACGTTTGCAGTTGCAGGTTTGTCACTAAATATAACTGCGCGTGCACAACATCATACATTGGCACTTGAAATTTGGACAGATTTTATCAGTAGTGCATGCATGACTGTTGTTGCAGCTTGTAGTCTTAGCTGTAAATATGTCAAATGCTGTTCCTGGTAGCTGTAGTAGTCTTCATTTACATTGACCCTTTGTCGTTTTGAAATGTAATTTTCAAAAATGTAATCTAAATTTGTGGACAAATGTTTATTTTTGCATATTAACGTGAGAACACTGACATTATTTGTCTTTACCAGTACAAATATTGTATTGTGATGGCATACCGGTAAATTAAACATTGAGAAGTTTTGGGAACTTCAAATAAAGTTTATTTTATTCTGGCATATTTTAAAAGGTGTACCTTTGTACCTATGTTCATAGATTACATGTATAAATTCCCATGGTAAGTTTTCATTTGCCATGTACCATATGCTGGAAGTGGCACTTTACAGTTGATACTGGGGACGGGCAAATTACTTAAATGTGTAAATATATGTTTCTTTCCTGACAGAAAACTAACATCAGTTCAAAATGTGCTGATTTGAATAATGAGGTGAGTTGATATGGCTGAGCCTGTGTACCGAGACATGTAACAGATTTGTCATAGATAATAAATTGGTATGCATTTCCAGTATGCATTCTGCAGTAGAAGTTGATAAGATAACCATGTTGCAATAAGATGGTAGTTTTGAATCACTTTGGCATTTGCATTTTGTTTGAATAACTGCAAATTGTTGCTGAAAGTATAATGTATGGCAAACAAAATGAAGTACATATGTTAAATGCAAATGTTCTACCAGCCCAAAGTGCCTCTTATATGAGTGCTATTTTTTTAGGCAATCTATAATAAAGTTAGGTTCTCAAAGTGAATTGTAATGATATTTAACAATGTAATACTGTATTTTGAAGTTGTGGACGGTAAAGCGATTGTTTTTGTTTATATGTAATAGAATCAAGCAGCGTTGATCCAGTGTTCCAAGCCTGACAAAAATGAGAAGTATTGTTGACAGTTTAACCTTTTTGTCGCCAAAATTTGGTTTATGTGATAGTTTTTCAATAGGATTGGTGGACAATTATACAGCGAAATATGGTGAAAGGATAGAACTTTATCAAGACAAAAATCAAACATTTGTAACATCAATTTACGAGAAATTAGTCTTCTCTCCAGGCACATATTTTTTCTTGGTTTGCTTTTACTTATGAATTAAGCTTACAATAGAGCAAGAATTCATACATCTACCTAACTAACAACAATTAACAATTTATTGTAGATGATTGGTTGTTTGGGAGTATCCAAAGCTGTATTGATAAATGTGATATTTTGTCATCAAGAAGATTCCAGCTGGTATGTCTTGAGTTTTTCACAATTTTCATTAGTTCTTTGTATTTGTCAATGATGGAGAATTGGTATAATGCAGGGATTGTGTGAGCCCAAGATTCTGTTGTATAGACTCCTATTTGTATTGATTGACTTATAAAATCTTTTACAGGAACGGTTTGTTATATATACATCAAATTTATGACACCTAGAAAGTGTGACTGTGAATGTAGTTGAATCAGTTAATTTTTCCATAAGTTTTCTCTAACTTACAAGAAAGGTAACATGCTGTTTTGTTATATTTATGTCAGGCCACTCAGTGAAGGTAAAGCTCTGAAAGCCAAGTTTGATGATATCTTTGCTGCAACAAGGTAAATCATACTTGCATTGTCAATTCAACATAATCTACAGTTGTCAAAGTTTGCCATTTATAAAAAAAAGATGAAAGCAAAAAATCAAAATTCTTCATTTCACCATTAAAAAAGTCTGAGAAAAGGATGCTTTTAAAACCCAGATTGTGTGTGTGTGATCTTCAGGAGTTAAACCTCTGTTTTTACAGATACATTAAAGCGTTGGAGTGTATCAGAAAGTTGCGACAGGAGCAGGTAAGAGTTTTGAGTTTTTTATCAAAACATTTGAATTCTCAGTAGTGTCAGGTTTCAATTTTAAGAAAATGACTGGTTTTTGGTCAATAAATTTTACAAATTTGATAACTTAATGATTGGATTGCTCCAGCTGACATTTACAAAGCCATATTACTCATTAGAAACATTACTCAATAGAATCATATTACTCATTAGAAACAATCTGACAACCATTCCAAATACTGTACATTTTCACCTAGCTGAAAGGCCCAGTAGCTGTAACTTTTTAACCCTTTTTCACTTGTTTTAGTTTTGTACGTCAATTGCAAGTTCTTGTTTTACTCAAGACCAGCAGAAGACATTTTTATGCGTAAAACATACAATTTTTGTATCATGTCATTATAAAAATGATTTAAAGCGCAGTGGTCATCGCGCTGCGCGTGCGCGATTTTTTTGTTGATAAACATAAATATTTGTAAACATAAGTCTTCTCAACTTCAATCGGAGTGAGATGGGAGCGATCCCTCACTTTGTTAGCGCCTTTGTAAGACTCAACATCATGCAAAAGTAAAATATTGAGATCGGAAACGAACTTCAGTGGTGTATTTCTATCTGTAAACTCATGTAGGCCTAAGGCTACGAACATTGAGACACTGCATATTATGTCGCTGAGTTTACTGCACGCAGTCACAGTGAACAAATGGGTTTGATCGCGCGCGGTCACGCTGGTTGTACACAATGCTATGTACAGCACAGTAAAAATACATCACTAAAATGATCAACATTGTATATGTATATGTAGACCAGCAACAAGCACAATGCCAAACACAAAAATTACACTCAAGACCATGATCGGCAAGCCAGAGCAGGACGCGGGGGATGATGTTGCTTCGATAAGGGAGAAGGTCACCGCGTTGAGGTACACGGATATAAGAGCATCCGGTCCTACAACCAGCGGCACAACGTACCGGCCCCGCGACGACTTGGCCCACGACCCACTGTTGATCACCATTTCTTACTTCTTCTATTAATACGTGGCAAGAAATAATCAAATGACAGGACACAAGAGACAAAACGAGTGGGTTTTCGCGGCATTTGGCAGGAAAATTGCACGGCTACACATAGGGACGTACAGAGAGATCCTGTGCACGGTCATGGCAGAGATCCAACGGCTTGCTAGTGTGGGCCTACCGGTGCTACGCAAACTTCGTTGTTGTACCTTCTGATTGCCGGGTAGGTCTGAATCCTCTTTCAAATGAGATTAAACCCCCACATAACAAGAAGACCTATGAAAGGTCGTTCGCTTGACTTGATACCTGTACTCGAAATTCTCGTTTGCACCCCCCAACGGGGTAAACTTCGTAGTGGAGTTGGATTCTCCACAGCCGAGTGTAGCGCGCCATATGCCCGGTTCTCTTGACACCGACGTTCACAGTACGGAACAGATGCTTCGTGCTGCAGCGGGCATTGCTCTGCAAGCTGTAGATTTCTGTAGCTTGCGTTTTTGTCGATTGTACTCCTGTTGGGCCTCTTGAAATGAAAGTTCTCGTCCCTGCTAGCGATGTCGTAGACTAAAGCCCGGTTATTGATAGTCTGTTGGCATATACACGCGTACAGGTAAGTATTTAGTTCCATGGCTCGAGCGAGCCCCATTCAACTGATTCAAGAAAATCATGATCAAATGTGATCTCAATCCAGTGTGTAATGACTGTTCAATATTCAGCACATATTTAACTTTTAATTGACCTTTTATTGCGTGTTAGATTTGGTAAGTTGGTATACTTGAGACAGATCAGCCGCCATATCAGCGGCAATATCGCAAACATAATAATCAACCCGTAACCTCATGCAGCATTCTCGGATATGTTGTCAACAAGGGGGAGCCCCTCAGGAGCTTGCGCAGCGCGACGACCACTGCGCTTTAAGTCTGATAGTTGATGTTGGTTTGAATGACTTGTCATTTCGTTAGAAACTGCACCTTACATGGGGAAAAAATGATGATTTTGTTTGTTTGAAGTCCTTGAAGACTTACATTGCAAAACAGTTCAAATTTATTTTCCATCGGCCAGAACATACAGTGATGTTCAAAATATGCAGTTAATCAACAAGAATTTTGTTTTTTTAAAGCATACATATATACATGTATGAACTCGTAATGTGCAAATTTTAGACAATTCTATGAATTGTATTGTCACATTAGCTTACAAGAGTATGTTGGTACCCAAGAAACTGCAAATACATGTACTACCCTGGTGAAATTCAGATTGGTTACAGATATTAGTGTTCAGTCTTTGGTTCTGTCATTGTGTATTGACAGGGAGGTACTATTCGTGAATATCAAGCTGAAATCAAGTACTTAAAGCAAAACAAAGAAAAGGCAGCTGAGGTAAGTTCATATTGGAGGTGCGTCTGCAAAATACAATGGAATGATTGTTCTTCATGCAGCAGATATCCTGGTGTTCCTTGAGATACGTATCCCTTGGTGTCTCTCAAGATATCCAATAATGTTCTGTGTCTTGTTGTTGATAAAAGTATATGGCAAATGTTAAATTAGTACTTCTTGTGTTCCACAAAAAAGTGAGATTTTCAAAGATTTAACCCTATACCTGCCAGACAGTATCACTTCCCCATCTGCCAAGTCAGTAAAAAGCAGTATTGAGCCAAAATCATCCGTATTTTCACCCACTTGGCTTGGTATGTTATAGCAGCTTTAGTCTGTAAAAATCAGTATCTCTGTTTTCAGGGACCTTCAAATCTTCAAGTCTTTGTTAAAATGTTTTGCTTTGCTAGTTTTCACTAACTTGATCTGATTGTGAAATATGAACTTGGCAGGAAAAGGGATATACATTGCAAACATTGTACAAGGCTGGTTTTCAGTACCTGTTTATATAAGTCTATTAAAACAGGAGTCTGAGGCAGTATCACTCCGAAAAATGAAAATGCAAATTTGTTAAAATTTGTCTTTGCGACCACATCTATTTGCCAGTTTTGTGTGCAGCCACATTTACCCATACCAAGGGTGTGAAATTCAGAGACACTAAAACTTTCAGAAAACTTGAAAACCAGAGAAATGAGTAAATTGCATTTACATGTGAAAATGATGACATGATTCACATGATGACATGATGTACATAGTTGATATATATAGATTTCATGATAGCTGTATATTTCTTTTCAGGATTTTTAGGATAATTTGACTGCTTCATTACTTTTCTTCTTGTATAAGTAAACATGCAAAGGTATGGATTTATTTTTTTAGATTCAAGAGAATTTGTCAAAATCTGAGGCGAGATTAGAAGTGACAAAGGAGACCATCCGGAAACTGAAAGAACAACTACAACCAATTGAGGTAATATAATCCACTCTATGACACAGCTTTTCATGGCAACAGTTGCCTATATTCTATGGTCTTCAAAAAATATGTAAATGTTCTACACTTTGTCACTTTCAAAGAGTGGGGAGTTCGTCTCAGTCATTTGTTGGTCCACACAGCTATTTTTAAAGTTTGACAAATGCAAAGTGAGAATATTATTGTGCATGTAAAAAGCCCACTGTTCATTGAAGGAATTGAAAACGTGTAGCTTTTCTCATTTATATTTTGTTTCAGTTTTGCTCTCTTGGTCCTAATTTTGCTCATTCTGATTTTGAATTGTTCAACATGACCATCTCAGTGTTGCAATACCATGTTTCACAACAAAGTGGCATACACAGTGTTTTGCATGAAGCAGGAACGATGAAAGGTAGGCTCTACTAATCCATCGATTTTCTGAATATTTTCTCAGGAAAAATTGAATGAAATTGATCAAAAAGAAAACAATATCTTTCAAATAGAGCAGAAAATGGGTGAGTGGTTTGTGTTTTAATATTTCTATGTACTTGTATTGCATCAAACCTTCAAGCATTTGTCAAGTATCTGTGTTGGTAAAGGAGTTTGATATCGTATGTCTTCAACCGGTTGCTAAATGCAAGTAGGGCAAACACTGCATAAATTATTTGATACTGCAGTGTTCTGCCACATCATTTTGAAACTGAATGAATATGAAAGTGGTTTGTTAAGTGATCCAAAGACTTATATAATGTATTTGTTGTTGATTATGTATGATTTATGTGTGAAAATAAGTATTTCATTGCGATGTGCTACTGCCACATGGCAGAATTCCTGTCTTGGTGATTGAAGTAAGCAAGTTTATCGGTGAATGTTTTACAGGAAATCTGGCCAGTGAGAAGAAGCAGATGGACAGAAACCAGAGAGAATTAGAAGCAAAAATTGAACATTTCTTTCAAGGTAACAAATGTTGCATCATTTTCTTATGGTAACATTTATGTTATTTGACACCGTCACTCCCAAAGTACAAGTTTCAAAGTACAATTTTCCTAGTGGGAAATATTCATCTTAATTGTAGCAGGTGTCTATTTTAAAGAATTTGTACACGTGTATTGTTTGCCAAGCTGTTTTAGATAGGTCATTTCCTCAGCCTAACATTGGAAATTACCAGAAACCTACCTTACAGACAGTGACAAGTTGATATCATCACTGTCTCATCTATCTTATACTCCACTGTTAAACCATTTCCGCATATGTTTGTAAGTAATGTTCATGGTGAATTCGTGCGTGATTTACTTTTTACATTTCAAGGCTTTCCCTGCCTCATCTGTGATGGAAAAGACAACAAAGATGTCCTGTGTTTCATTTGATATTTCTAATGCTACCTATGTACCCTGTAATGGAAACCATTTGCCCTGGTGACTTGTGTCTGAAGGTTTAAATATTGGACATCATGTCTTGGTTTCATTTCAGGAGTTGGTACATGAATGTGACACTTCAGTGGATTTTTTTTTAAGGATAAGAAAGCAGATAACTAGTTTAGGAACTTTGCTGGTGTTCCTGACGTTTCATATTATAGCTGTTTTGTATACCATGTGCAACATGAACTAGTTTACTGATCTTGACAACAACATTGGCACTATACGATATTTGTTTCTGTTGTTGGTTTTTAATGACATACAGGATCAACAGAAGAACTGAGAAGATTGTATCAGGAACATCAGAATAGAATGTCTGATAAAGAGACAGCATTAGAAAGGGTAAGTTTTTTATGTCATCTTCACATCACAGTGTAGCCACAGCAAAGAGACATAATTCAGATGGCTTTGATGTTAACTGTGTGTAAATCGTATAACCTGGAATTCAATTGGACCATGGTATGAACAAAATCAACGTGTACAAATGCACATACAAATACCTTTGTACACATGGGTTTGTTTCTGCCACCACCACATGATCTTGTAGGCGTACTGACTGAGTCTGTAGAACAACGTGCATCTTTTGTGTTCTAGAGAAGTACCATTGCTTGAGTAAAGTCAGGGACAGTATGATATTCAAGGAGTGTGAAAAGTTTAAAACACGGCTTGGCTACGTATCAAAGACACCTGCATTTCAAGATTCACTCTGTGTCCTGATTTGAAATAGTTTATTCATCTCCATCACTAGGCAAACAATGAACTTGAGAATCTGAACAGAGAAATACAGAAATGTAATCAAGACCAGACTAATCTCTTAATGGAACAAGGCAAGTTAGAACAAGAAGCAAAGGTAAGTCAGTTATGAATGTGATGTGGTCAATTCTTACATCAACTTATCTCATTAGACCTGTCAATTCTGTATGTATTGCTGGAGCTGTATACTTTTTGTTTTCTGCTCACAACAGTAGTTTTTTTTTAATGAAATGTAAAAAGAGTTTTGCTCTTCCTTATAAAGGTAATATTCATTGAGAATAATTTCTAATGCATATTAATTGTTGTATGTAATCACTTTATGTTTATTCTTGTCAAATGACAACCATTAGCGTAATGTCATTTGCATGAATATTGGGGGAAAACGAATGTTCTGCGCTTACAACATTTCCTTTTTGAATTGTGGGTAATGTAAACATTGGGGACAAGCAAATGTCAGCTGAAATGTTTGGTCAAAATGTTGTAGATTTTTATGTCATCTCAACATAATAATAATAATAATAATAATAATAATAATTTATTGTCATATATATACGCTATTGCACATACAATGAAATACATCTTGGTTTTGCGAAAACAAAAGGACAGACAG
>LD342638.1:313436-325063 GCA_001465055.1 Ptychodera flava | reverse complement strand
CATGCCCCTGATCAAAATGTAAAAAGTCGAGAACGAACTTTGACAATCTCTGAAGTGACGTTTTTTTAAGGTGTTATAACTCTGATTGAGGTTGTACTGATAATGTGTGGAGTAATTCAGATTATATACCTTGATTTTATTTTAATTTATGTATTTTGTGATTTTAATCATATCACCATACAGAATTTTAAACCAACTTTTTTTGTCCCACAGTTACAATCTAAATTACGCAAAGTTCCAGAAAACCTCATCAAGAAGGAAAATGAGATTGAAAAACAAGAGAAGAAGAAATCTTCCATGTTGGAATTGAAACCTGTCAAAGAATCAGTAAGTTTGTCCTCAGCCTTTTAAAAATTATCAATTTACTTGTTCATCTAGTAACAATACAAGAAAGAGAGATTTTTGGTGAATACATGTATTCTTTCGAATTTGGTATTGATTCTGAAGTTTACCTGTATGAGAAGGTCTTACTTTGAGTTTTACAAAATTGTAAACTCCAGAATTGAAATTCAAAAACAGGTAAGTCCACTAACTGATCACTCTGTGTCATGAAGTACAATTCAACACTGCTAGTAATGTACTTCTGCCACGTAATCCTAAAATATCTATATATACAGCAATCTCTTCTTGATGCCATTTCATGCTAATTTCTTTGTCCAAGCACTTGACAAACTGCTGTTTACTGGGTAACTATACATTTACGAAAGAAAGAAAATTAATGATAACTTTCTCCAAGAAAACCTTGGTTACAAGCTTGACTTGTTTAAGAGAGCTTTTTCAATTGTGTATGGTCTACTGCTGTTACAGATGAAAAAACTTGCCGCACAGGATATACCAGACTTGAAATCTAAGCTGTCATCTCTGAACACTGAAATTGAAAAACTCAGACAGGAAGTTAATGATGTGAGTATACATTTAAAATTATTTCATAATTTTATCCAATGCAATCATCGCCATGGTACTTTATACAAAGCAATCACAAAGATGTGAAGAAATATTTGAATGCTTTATTTGAGAACAGTTTCTTTTTATACTTGAAGTACTCTGTTGGTTGCCTGATGTAGTAAGTTGTGGAGCATCAGTCAAATTCTCACAAATTTGTCTTCATTTCATTTTGCCAGAGCTTTGCATCTTCTGTATCATTGCTTTGCTCTGTGCAATCCGCTAAATACCAAGACCTGTTTTTCTTTCTTTTTTGTAACTGAGCAATAAAAAAATTTCCAGTATTGGTTGATTTGTAAAATGCATGAGAGCTTTAACACTTATGTTTGTCTACTTGTACCTCACTGTTGGGCATATCTGACAGACTGAAGACAACATGTCCATGTTACAAGTTGATGAGAGTACTGCCAAGGAAATTGAACCAGATGCACTGATGATTGACAGAACTCAGGCTGAAGTCAGTAAATTGGAAAGAAGGATTGTTGAGAAACAGTCCAAGCTGACGGGGGGAGGTAGGTAGAGGGAGGTAACTGAGGAAAAATGAAACACAGAACAAATACTGTACACAATTGCACTATGTACAATAGTGCAATAGATAGATATTAGATCTGCTTCTGACATTTACAATTGAGAATTGTAAGAAAAGCTGAAAAACTTAATTTATAATACAACATTTTTAAAAATGGACCTTGCCTTCCCATATGCAAAAAATATGAAGGAACGATTGTTAATGTATAAGAATAATTACAGAAATTGTTTATTGTAAAATTGAGATTTATTGCATGCTGTGGCAGAAACTAAACACAATACTAAAAACCAAAGTGTGCATCTGAATAATTGTTTATGGATGTATGTGTTGCCCCTGATTATAGTAAAAGTTTTGTACGGAACACAATGACAGTTTCTTCCAGTGTAACTGTATATACCTTACACTGTAGTAAAATAGTCTTAAGTATGGTGGACAAACAGAAGATGGCATTTCATTGTTTGTATGATTGACATGTCTCTACAGAAAACTATGTTTCTGGCTTCTCATTGTTAGATACATCTCTAGCATATCTCTTCAGTGCATCAATGCCTGTTGTTATATTATGTGTTTCAGATTCTGGCCGTACCATTCAGCAGGTTGATGCTGAAAAGAAAGAACTTGAACTTGAACTGTAAGTTTTCCAGCACCAGCTTTTTCAAATAATTTTGTGCAATTTTGACACCACATATGATACAAATCAATTTTCATGTCATTGTACTTCTGTCACGTTTTTGATGTCATCCCAGTTTAGCTTTGATATCTAAATGGTATTAGCTTTTGATAAATATGGTTATATTCATTCATCTTGTTTGTATTGGTGTGGAAGAGAAAGTTAGAGCCCAGATCACGTCTACAGGGCTTCTGCAGTTTTGTAGCCTTTTGCATGTTTTTGCAATTCAAAATAGTTAGATTTCAGCGTCAGTGGTAAAGACCATCTACAAAAATATTGAACATTCACAGGCCAGCATTCATTCTATATTGATGAGCAAGTTAACATCCACACTTTTCTTTTGGCGTTTGCTTTTCATGATGGTTTATAAAAAAGACTTTCCTATCAGCTTTGAAAAATGTGTACTTTGGACAGCCTGTACTTTATGTTTGATTTAGAGATGCAACTCTCATAAGTTGTCCATTTGTAAATAATTTGACAGGGAAACTGTCAATAGAAACCTGGAGCATAAAAGACAAGCAATTCAAGAGAAGTCTGAAGCATTGCAGGTATGGCTGTAGACTTTATCATCAGAAATACTATTACCATAGAAACCATGTCAGTGTTGCTGGTATCAAAGTTATGGTGAAAACGTGTTTAACCATTTGAGCACTGTACTTTTCCCCAAAAAATATAAGGTCAACATTTTATCAATTTTCATGAATTTTTCTGTATTTTTTCCCATTATTTTGGATCAAATGGACATAAATTTTTATGGGCTGCACTTTTTGACTAAAATTTTGGGGAAAATCTGAAAAAAAAATTGTCTAGATCTAAAAGAAATTGTTAGTGTTGTATAGTATAAATGCAACAAAAATCCCCTTTGGCACTCAAAGGGTTAATTTGAAACCTCCCATTTGTCATTTATCAGATATGCAGATGAAAACATTCCTCCATTCAATTTGAACATTCTCCACTGAAGGTAGTTTGCATTTTGAAAATGAAAGATTGTAATCACTGTAATTCCTCTCTTACCAAACGGTAGAGTCTCAACAAACCATTGTAATCTGTTCACTTGTCTCTGCACAGGATTTACGAAGTGTTGTAAACAGTATCACTCATGAAAAACTCAAGCTAAGCAGTGAATTGCAGCGGAGACAACAGTTAGAAGACAGGAAGACAGAACTGATCTCTGAAAATAAAGAATGCCAACGAGAAATTGAAGTATGTTGCAATGATTTTATGTTACCTAAAGTTCCTTTTTTGTTTCCTCAAAGAAGAAACTTTTATCAGGCTTATCAAAATGTTAATTGTCTTGCCTGCCTTTGAAAAGAGGTTACTACATTGTTGTACAGAAATACATGGACAGAAAGCAAAGTCAACAGAGTGGCAGGTTCAATCAGTGGACTGACTTTTTCCCACCTAAAGCTGAACACTATTACCATCAACAATATTTATGAAAACTGTTTGAAACAAAATTTTATAAATTCTCACTGGAACAGCCCTTTGTGTCTTTATTGTAATTATCAAATTATCAATTATCACTGAAAATTCTCAGAAACAAAAGATGATAAATAATCATTATAATGCAATGGATGGTGAGTTGTGCCTCGATGAATTTCATGTTCTCACATTTTCTAACGCCTAATATCTCTTTTAAATTTACAGCAATCTAGAGATCAGCTGAGTCCAATTGAGGTAAGACAGACTGCATAATGATAAACTCAATGAAAAGTATCGCAGGAGTGTTTATTTACAGATACCAGGACTATTCCTGACATTGAGATGTCCGTCTTCCTAAAGTTGCGTGATGTTGTCTCACAGAAGGGTGTAAATTTTAACCGTAAGTAACACAAGACAACAGTGCAAGCTTCTGACAAGATCAGAAGAAACGCAGTGTACTCCAAAATGAAAGAATAAAATCAAAAAATGTTTTGCGTTGTTTGGGTTTTAACATACTGAGAATTTGCATGATAAGAAACTCTTTCATTTCCTGTTGTCTGCTTCCAGAGGCGACTCTCTAATTTGAAAGAACAGAAGAGAGAAGTGACAGAGAAGAAGGAGTTAGAAATTGAAAGAAGAAATGCAGATATTGAGAATATTCGAAGTCAATCCAGTAATGTTAAGAGTTACACCAGAGAAATCAACAAGTAAGCCAACACCTCATTACCTTTTTTAGATTTCTTTAAAAAGTTACAAGGATTTCGCATTTATACATCTATGCTTGATTTTTTTCTCTGTTGAATTTTGTGACAACTGTTGTAAATACAACAGGTACCAGTGTAATCAAGGCTGCAGTCTGTATTGTTTGACCGCAAGAAGCATGCATCTTGAACATGACCTTTGAACTTTGGCTCATAACTCACTCAAAGAAACTATAAACTGTTCTAATTTGTTACCAAGAATACGGTCAAGGATTGCAATGCAAACTAGTGCAAAGAGAAGTAAACTACCTAAATTTACCAATATTTGAAATTCATAACGGCTGCCAACTCTAGGTAAATGAAATAAAAGTGTCCATTATCCTTGTGTTCCCAATATCGTTCTCAATTTTCAAGAAAAAATGCCTTGGAAACTTAAATTTCTTTCTTAAAATCAGTTTACCAGAAAAAATTAAAATAATTTCAGACTTAGATGAATTGTCCGCAAGATACATACTTCTTTTAGGTTAATATGTTTAGCCAATGGCCATGATAGAATAAATGACTTATTAATGCCAGGTATAATTTTGTAAAAATATAATGTAATAGATATCTTAAAAACTCTTAAGACAAATGACATTCCACTTTGGTCATAGTGGAATAAGGTGTAAGATGGGACTGCAAATAGCTACCAATATTTTAGACAAACTCAGTTTTGTGTAAGTATAACATCATAATTTATTGCAGTGTTATCATCCAATTACTGATCATTCATTGTTCTTCATATCAAAGGTACATATCAGATGGCAAGAGAGAGGCGTTGGAAGAAGGCCAACAGAATCTTCAAGATCTTCAACAACAAATGAAAGATATCGAAGGAAAGAAGGAAAGGATCACTAATAAAATCAGTAAACTGAATAAAGATCTGAACGAACAGAAGGTAAATCTATGGTGACTACTTTGTACTATGTCAATAGACTATGACTAGCTTTGAGTACATCCAGTGCAGATATTTTAGTAAGGCTTTTCATAAAGCAACAAGAGTTTAGAAATTTAAGAGAGAAATGTATGAGTAATTCAATGTTTGTTTGTTTGTTTGTTTGTTTACTGTCATAAATATGTCTCAGGCCTTGACAATTCCTATCGCCCGACGCCCAGGACAAGTGAAATTTACGTTCGGGCAAGTCAAAAATAAAATCTGGTTGCCCGCTGGACAAGTTGTTTATACAACTTCTGGCGCAATCAATGTGAACCTAAGTTGCAGTTTGTGCACTTGTTGCCTGGATTTGCGTTGTCGTTCACACAAAATAAACGTCAATCACTGACTTTTTTAGATACAATTGTGACATTCTTCTGCGATTCACTTGCCGACTCACACAATGTTGCGATTTTTGGATGATCGACATGAAATTGTTTCATCGTCCAATTAAAAAAGTCGCTTAAAATTTGGCGTAAATAGCATTTCTTTGTTGTATGCTGACTGCTCCGCCCAAACACATTAGGTAAAAAATTGCAAAACCCAATCATATTGCTTATTGGCGATCGACCATGCAGTACTTCAAAATCATTTATGCGGCCTCGCAAGGTAGAAGAACATTGTTGGCAGATAGTTTGTGGAGTGATCGCTGTAAATATGAGTATTTTACGGTAATATTTCCACTAAGGCAAACAAGGCATTGTGCATTTTCGCGAGCTGGAGCGTAATTTCCACTCCGCAGACCTACGCAAAAATCAAGCAAAGTGGTTGCCGTAAAGAGGCACGTAGTTTAGGACGATGGGCATTGTGTAACTCTGAGAAACGACGTTGTGATGATTTACGACGGCGCCACGAGGGCCAGCGTGAGTTGGATCGTCTGAGAATCGACGACTTGATGTGATGATTAGAACAATGTTTCTGACAAAAGATCTAAACATAAGCGTTATGATGAGGAAAAACGCCATACATGTTATCTCCCGAAATGGAAAGCACAGTGGCCTTGGTTGAAATATGACGGTTTCAAAATGTTCTGTACGGCATGTCGCAAATACCCCACCATTGCCAAACCATGGAGGTAGGAAGAGACTACCTCCATGGCCAAATCAAGCGAAATGATTTTCTTGACGGATGCGACATGTTTCGCGTTGAATGGATAAGGTCTCACGAGTCTAGTCAACCGCATTTGGACTGTTTGGCGCATCGCAGATGAGATTGTGACGGGGACAATGATTGTGAAAATTTTGTGGGTCCCGCTGAGCCCGATACAGTTTCACTTGCCAACACCCTGATCGCATGCACTCCCAATGCGTGAACCAAATGACGACGACCAGCGACAGAAACTGACCAATCTTTTTACGACGGCATTTATGCTTGCCAAACACGGGAGGCCGATGTACGATATGTACCTTCAAATTCAATGTTAGCCCTGCGTACAGGTCTGTGTGGTCCCGGCATTATACGGCCTCTTGCGGTGGAGGCCGTATAACGCCGGGAACACAAAGACCGTACGCAGGCCTACTTCAATGTAATCTTTTGAGAAAAATCGGCGACAACAGCGGCGAAAATTACCAAAATAAGAAAGCCTTGAAAGCCGCCATGGAATTCGTCGCAAGTATTTTGGTCTTGATTATTACAAATGGAGGACAAGTAAAATGTTTGAGAGGACAAGTGAAATTGAAAATCCAATTGTCCGACGGACAAGTGAACTGGAAAAAAAATTGTCAAGCCCTGTGTCTGAATGTTGTATATCTAAGTATTTCATAGTAACTTGCACATGGAATTGTTGAGCCCATATTGCTGCTGTCAAATATATCAAATTCTATATTATTCAAGAGTTCAAAGTAAAATTTGTCTGCTGGCTGTGAAGTTTTGATGATGCCATTGTTGACTGTTTCTTTTTTCCTACTTTAATACAGAAACTCTTTTTGATTTGCATGTCATGGTTAGACTCATAATCAGGCAGACAGACAACCCTTTGTGCATTTTCCAATGTTTATCTAATTCAGTCAGTGTGTTCTGGATCTCTTGGATGCACAGCAAAGGAACATCAGCCATGTAGATTCTATATTACAGTGAGATCCGTGATTGTTATTGATTATTGCCTTCTAGTGGGCAGTCCATTCAACTAAAATGTGTTAGACATACATGACAGAGGCTTTGGTCTTGGCAGAGACAGATCACTAACACAAGAACCACCCACTGATAATATATTCTGTACGGTCGGCATTCTTTTGCTGTGAAGGAAGCTGTGTTTTTGCAATCCAACCTTGCATTTCAGATGATATAGTGGATCACCAGTTTACTAAGTGATATTCATCAAATTTATTTATTTTATTCTCTAGGTCAGGGAGAGAGAACTGCAGGATAATTTACAATTACGGAAACGACAAGAAGAGATTGAAGTTGTAGAAAGACAGATAAATGATTTGAAAGAGCAACTGGGAGGATATGACCACAGAACATTGAAGTCAGAAAAAAAAAAGATGTTGCAGAGACAGGAAGATTTTCACAATCAGGTTAGTGTTGTGATTTATGTGAGAAAGGCAATATGAATTATTAGTGCAATGCAGTGTAAGAGTTTGCATGATCAGATCACTTCATACATATACATAAAAGCCCTATTAGCTGTATCTTTTTGCATTTTACTTACCGTACTCGTCCGAGTATAAGCCCCTGCTTGTGTATAAACCCCCCTACTGATTTCAGAGGATATTTGAAAATGCATTACATCCGTGTATAAGCCCCTACCCTAGTTTAACTCAAATACAGAAAGGTTAGGAGAGTATATTTGGTCATTATTAAACTTGGTAAAATTACTTTTAGATAATAAATAAACAATTAAAAGATGTTAAAACAATGGGAAACTAGAGTTCCCTTGACAGCATCGTAAGGAAAATGACACGTTTTTCCAGTACTTTCTTGATTCTTTGACCCTGTTCACCCCCGTCCCCTAAATAGAATAGTCTCACTCACGTCCGCCATTGTTTATTTTCATTTACGACCACGATGTTTTCATGGCCGTTTTCATCCTCTAAACATGCAGTTTCTTTTGTTTGAAGCAATTATCCTTTCATTTGTAAAGACTTTCCTGGTGACTATACAATTTTCACTGCTATTTGTTGTTTCCACAAGATGTAGACATTTTAATCCTGGAGTGTTGAATTGCCTTTCCGTACTGTAGGCAGTGCATGCCAGTTCACATTACTGTTGATCAGCAGCATGCATAACGTCTTTGTTTCAAGTTTGGGGGTTTTTTTACGCTGAATTTTCACCAAAATGTCACTTCTTTATTCATAGCTTGTACTATCAATTTCTTTGGATGTGTAAGTCGATTTTGAAAGCGATAGAAGGTCCAGTGGTGTTGAAAAAAATTGTGCATAAAATTAGCATAAATTAAGCGTCCATGGCAGATAACATGGGGTTGCTCGAGTATAAGCCCCTCCCCTAGTTTTACCGCCGTTTTGTGTTGCCGAACCGGGGGTTTATACTCAGACGAGTACGGTAGTACCAAAAAATACCATCCAATCGTATTAGAGATGTGTTTAATTCCTACTACCGGAATTTGATACAGTGAATAATCTGATGTTGCATTGTTATCATTAATTTAAATTTCTGTCTTTGTTCGTCTTTTGATATCAGTGTTTGCATATTGTCTTTAAAAAAATCACTATTTCAATCCTTTGCGATGGATTCGGTTTATTAAATTCAGGCAATTATGTATATATTTGCAGTAGCAATATTTGAGTTGCAATTTGAATATTATTTAGTCGTTAAAATCTAAGTCCTGCGTTTGTTGCCAGTGTTTGAAAAACATTCTGTGGTCACCTTTCCGTAAGCGTTTTTATGTAAGTTTAGTCTGATCTCAAACCATCTGTTTGAAAAAAATGCAAAAGATAAAGAAAATGGGGCTTTAACATAACCAACCAGGCTAATATTTGCAGTGTGCATAACAGAGACAGTTCGAATTCTGTTAAGAAATAGTAATTTTAATAGGCAGGACAAAGTCATTCCAAAGTCTAAATTTTCTTTCCTTGAAATCATGCTTTCCATTTCTATAGCGATCTCGTGCTGTGACGCAGCAAATCCGAGAAGATAACGAAATTAAGATGTACAAGAAAGAATTGCAGACAGATATGTATAGAGATGCTGAGGAGAAACACAGAGACAAAATGATTAAGTTGAGGGTGAGTTGTGAGTAAGAAAGAAAAAACCTTAGATGAAGTTCAGTTCAACAGTGCTCATGTGTACAGAATATTCTTTACGTAACACGAAACTTAAACTGAAATACTTAAACTTTTGCTCAAATTTTCCTCAAGGAAATTTTTAAAACTATTCTCTTGCCAAATCAAGAGTGAAATTTTGGGTCATCATGTTAATTTGGTATTAGAGAAATGAATTACCTTAAATTTTGAAATTCTTGTGTGTAATCTATGGGGAAAAAATTAAATTTGAAATTGTCACAAAATAAGACGGTGAAACTTTACTTTACACTAAAAGCTTCAAAATTAACCTCACAAGTGGTAGATCAGAAATTAAAGTACTGTAAAATGTGAGCGTCTGAATATCTGTCCCAAAGGTACATTCTGTTTTGAAGTTGAAAAAATATGACTGGTATATGCATCTTTCTGAGTTGCGTATGATTTGTTCATCAACACTGATGTAAATGTTCATGAAATTCAACCTAAAGTATCATGGTAGACCAAGTGTAAATATACAGAATCCATGTTTTGTTTCACGTCACAGACAACAGAACTTGCCAACAGTGACTTGGATAAATACTACAAAGCTCTTGATAGGTGAGTCTACTTTCTAGTGTTTTCACATTTGAACATATACGTCAACAAGCAGTCATATAATCAAGGGAACTGATCTGCAAAACTGTGACAGAAAATATGGATGTCAATACAGATACATATTTATTTGTTTTTTGTGCATCTTATAAACATCTGTACAGTTTCTGTCACCATTTTGCACAAAAATTAAAGGCAAGATTTGAAATGTTGAAGTACTAGTGCAAAGTGTAAAGTGCATTGGTGCACTCATAGACCCTCGAGAAAAACGGGACAGGCAACTGCTGAGGTTTCTTTGTGCGATCTATCTTGGAATATATTAAAGTTTATTTGCCAAGCGGTCCCCGACAACAATACTTCGTACTTAACACTGAATCTCATTAACGATCAAACTGACGTTTTGAATATGTACACTTTGCTCTTGCATGGCATGTTCCAAGTAATGACACAGAGAATTTTGAGGGATTTTTTATACTAGTCATGGTGAATGTTCTGGTAACGATGAAGATGACATTTTCGATTCTAGCCGAAGCCAACGGGAAAAAACCAGACGACGGATAAAAACAGTGTACATTTAGCCATAGACGCTACAGAAAACTCTTGCTAGGTATCGACAATATAAGTTCACATTCCCTACCATAAAAATCTCCGATAACAACAAACATTTACAAGTTAGACAGGTCTACACTTCCTCAGTCCTCCGGAACGAAAATTTCATCTGTCACACAACATTTGACGAAAATCAGGGTACAGAGAAAATGACTACTCCATCGGAGCTCAAATACACGACCTCTAACATTTTGGTACTGTTTTAGCCTGAAAACACACCAAAGTTCAGATAAGCTACACATGTCTACATCCACAAAGTACAAGAAAATACATTTGTAACACTGACTTTCGCTGTCAGGAGAAACTTTGTGATAAATCAGGACTCTACAACGGTTGGTGGAGTCAGAAGCGGTAAGGTAGACATGCATTTACACAAAGCCGAATGCTGTCCTCGTAAATTTGGCCGTTCACAGTTTTCAAACAACAACATTTCAGTAGTTAACATACATACTTTACCGAATCATGGAGCACTCCTCGCACAGAAAATATTCCGACGGTTAAAAAACTGCAAAAACGAGGGATAATTCGGAGATACTCGGACGATTGCGGAATGTAAACAACTCTGTGATGTCAACTGCTGTCAAGTCTGGAACTGCAGCGATCTGTGCTTCGGATTTCTATTTGAAACTTTGTCACTTTACAGCAACATACTGACTCCCTGCAGACTTCTAGTTGCATCAAATCTTGCTACCAATATATAAAAAGTACTTTAAAACCATTTTGACGAATTCTTCTCAAAATAGTTGTAACACTTTTCTTTCTAAAAATGGACTTGCCGGTAATCCGAAATAACTTGTAATCCGAAAACATTATTACCGTATACCCGCATGCACGTGTCTATGAACCGGACGTTGTGCAGTCGATCGGGTCAAGCTTCATTCCGTCCCCGACCCATTAACACCTCTTAATTATTCCAAGTAAGATTGCACGTTGCTAATCCCATAGACCCTTTGTTCTCTATCGCAGTTGCCTGTCCCATTTTTCTTGAGGG
>LD342638.1:280695-299902 GCA_001465055.1 Ptychodera flava | reverse complement strand
AAATATCATTTCCCAGTTGATGTACTAAACTACCAAGGGATTATGTTCACGGAGACATCAATGGCAGACATTGGATGAGAGTTCATATCAGCTCCACTCTGTGACAAAACATTTTCCAAGTAGGTCACTGGAAATTGTTTCATCAAATGGACTCTTCCTAGAATAAGTAAGCATTCACCATAGGTAATGTCAATTTTACATTTAGCTTTCTTCCATGATACATATCACTGTTTGCCCAACCACCCCATCCACATCTTCACCCTTCCTGGATCTTTTAGGGTGAATTGTTGGGATGTCAACCAACAATAAGCATTGTCTTTGCTAGACCCCAACCACAGACCTAGTGAGGAGAAATTTTGAAAAATTCAGGCGCGACAGTCTCTACGTACAAATAACAATTCTAGTAGCATTGAAGATTAAATTACTACACTCTAAATTCATTTACCAGAGATATAGCAGATGTAGATTTTCAATGTGTGTGAGATTTGTCATGTAATGCTTTCTCTGCATGCCATACAAACAATAAAATGTTTGAGACAAAGAGATGTATAACCCTTGCATGTTGAGTGGTTTGTGTGTTGTAGATCACCACCATTCCTCTACGGAGTGACTGTGTGTAGATTGATGTAGACAGAATAACTGGGCAGGGATATCTTTGGAGAATTGCTGGTTGAGCAACAGCATTTCTACGTCTCCTCGTAAAGCAGAACCTTTCATCTTCCTTGCATTGTATTTCAAGATAGTGTTGCTTTCCATATCTTGTGGCCCTGCTGACACAAATAATCAAGGCAAAGTGCAACTGGTGATAGGGATAGACATGGGAGGAATGAAGTGATGAACTTCACTCGCGAGAACGTGTGGAAAGTGAGACTAATCACAAGAGGAGGCTGTTCACAACAGGAACAACTAGGTCATGTGAGTGCCTGATTTGCATAACTACAAGTGCATCTTGGGTAAAGCGGCAGCTATACATAACATGCAAGTCCCTCAGTGTACTACATGCATGGTGTAGGCTTACACCAAATCATCAGACTCTTGCCATTGCCTGCAGTTCCTTCAATCAGTAGTTTTATGTATACCCGGTACATATGCAATACAGGCTATGGGTGAGTCAGTCTAATGTCGGTATTCTGCTGTAGGTACATGAAACCACATCATCAGCTAACAATTGTTGTTGCTTTCATTACATTCCTATACTAGTAAGATGTGTGACAAAGGCACGTCAGTTGTACTAGCAACATTTTTTAATAGATGGCAGGTAAACCCAAAGTATCAAGTAAATTATATTACGTTCAAGAAACTTTTTCTCTTTTGTTGGTAGTTTGCCAGTTAAAATACCTCTGATTCACAGTTAGAAATAAAAGATGTCATCAACTTTGTATATGCATTTTTGTGTGAAATATTGATTAACCCCCCCCCCCCAGTAAAGACTGAATATTCCCTAAGTTTCTTTCTTGGGAAACTATCATCGAAGGTTTATATACCAATGTAGATGCAAATAAGAGAATTAATTTAATTGTTTTGATAGCAAAATGGTCAATTCACAAAAGTCGATGTTTAAATCTTTGTGATGCAAATATTGAAATGTTATATAGACAAGAACTGAGAATTCATAGTATTCTTTTTTAACGGCTGAATTTCCTTTTGCTTATATAAAGTTTTGCTTTTTCTCTTCAAGTGTGAAGTTGAATAAAGAATCTTGATTATAAAAAGGAAAAAAAAAAATCCCTGATGGCTTTGTTGCAGCATCACCATTAATCTATGTGTAACTAGTTGAGGGGCCTTATTTAGCACTGACATACTATCTTACTGCAGTCTTCATGAGCTTTCATTCAATCCGAATGATGCAAATAGCATACTTGACACACTAGCCTTGCGATTAACCAACAGTTTTTTCAAAGGAATATTTCTCATCAAAAATAACATGGAAACCCCTTCATACTATATATTTTTAAAAAATAGAGAATTTTAAGTTTAGTATGGTAGCAATAGTTTACTCAAAGAATCAAGGTGCTATATATTTGGGAGTAGAAAACCTCAATTTTGTTATTAATGATAAAAATTAATGTAAATAAAAATATTGATACTATTCTCTGGATATTTTTATCTCACTTGAAACAAGTATATGTAGAAAAAAAAGCAACTATTTTATTTTGCATTATCTATCCTCATTTTAAACTGGCAGAGTTTGAAAGACTTGCCCTCAAAAAGCCCTCAAAAAAAGTGGCTAAAAACATGATTAGCAAAATTTAAATGCCTCTTAATCGAAATGTAATTTATTGCCAAACAAAATAGTGAATAGTATTTAAATCTATTTTGTTAAATAGTATTTAAATACATAATGTGAACATTTCAGAAAATTTGACTCAGACAGAGTGGAGTTACATTCTTTGGAAATTTTGAAATTGGGAGAAAAGAGAAGCCAGGAAATCAGTGATTTGCAGAAATTTGCATAAATTAACCTTCTTTCTCAGCCAACATGACTGCTTGACAAGGTAAAAGGTGAATCCAGCCAATATTTTCATCTTGGGTTATTAAATTACTTAAAATTGAATGAATCTTTGCAAGAAGTGATTTTGAGCAAAATACACTGTGTTGCGTGCAAGCCGGCCACAACTGGACACTAGTTCAAATATTCCAAAAACAAATTTGGACTGGTATAGCAAATTTCTGGGATTCATGAATTGCTGCATGATGACAGTTAAACTTTCAGTATTTTTACTTTCATTTTCAAGTGTCTGTATGCTTATTATGAACGGCTGTTTCTCCAATGAAAGGCAGCATAATTCAACAGATTACGCTCAAAATATGAAAGAAATTTTTTCTGATGGCATTTCAATCGGCAATATTCCATGGCCGAGAAGTTATTTTATTCACAGACACTGTACGCTGTACATACTACTATTGATAATTATGCTGATGCAATGATGGTTGTATAATCTCTTTGTCCACACAAGAAACCAGTCTGTGTCAGTTCTTGGGAATTCCCTATAAGGTATATGACGTCATGTATGCAGGCCTTCCTGCAGAGTTGCATTGTTGGTTTGTTATTTAAATTATGTAGCCTCGTCTTCAACTTGGGGAAATCCCGCCTCACTGTGAAATGAAAAAGAAACTGGCAGACAGAGCAGAGAGCACCACTGTGTACGCTGATAATGGAGGATCCGCCGTGCGAACACGGCCGTGTTCGGTTCATGTCAACCGACGACTCATCAGAATATTCCTATTTAGGTAAGTCTGAAGATAAAACAAACATTTTCGTCTGCGACAGTTGTAATCTTAGTTTGTCATGGATGGATCACAGAACGGATTGGCACTGGTGATGTAGGCTATGTGGCCATGTGGGTCCATAGCTGTGGTGTTTTCAGACGGAATTTCTGCCTTTTACGGGTTGGTTTTGGCTTTTACTAAAGTCAAAGCCAGCCCGTAAAGTCAAAACCAGCCAGTAAAAGGCGGAAATCCCATCCGAGGAAAAAACCACAGCTATGGACCCACAGCTAATGGTCTTGCATCTCAGACTTTTACCAAAAAATGTAATATGCAAGCCAAGGCTTCACGGGCGCTAGCTTCACTTTATAGGGCTATGCATCGTGCCTGTGCTATTCCCCTCCTTGTATGCCCGGCGTGTATGTCGGATGCGAGACTGCGTAACCGACTGCATCATGAGTGGAGGCGACAATCCAAGTAGTATTTTCCTTGTATGCTCGTCTTGGCTTTAAACTTTATTGCCGATGCGTCATTTGAAATGAGAGCGAAAGTCTGACATCACCCGCAATACGGCCGGTGATCCTTGCATACTTCTTGATACACGCGTTCCAATCCCATGAACCAAATTTCAAAATCACGACTTGCCAAATTTGCAGCATGTACAGGAAATGTGTTTTTAATTGCAGCGTTATCCTGAAACTGTCCGAGTTCAGTGCTGTTTTCAACATGTTTACTATTAAGGGCGTTAAGAAGTCCTACAGCTCCGTGAGCACGAATCCAATGTGTATTACTAGTACAGCAGGTGGATTGTTTGATGATGATATCCTTTGAGCCTGTGAACACGCCACAGTGCAGATGTTATGGAAACATCGGTACAGGGGTCGACACTGTAGTGTTAGTTGGCACGTCAGGTTTTGCATCAGCATGCACGGACTTCTTACCATGTGCCAATAATTTTGGACTTTATACTGTCAGTAAAGAAAATTTATTGTCATTTTCAGCAAAACATGCTAGAATATGCCAATCTATGCCAGTCCAAATGACCTAATGCAGATTACCACAAAGCAGTACTTTATTTGCAACTTGTTTAAGTGAGCACGTTGATCTGGCAATCTGGTAACATTGACATGCATTATGCAGTGTGCACATATTAGGTATTTTGAGTCCTGTAGTGTGTTCTACTCTCTGAAAAGAAATCTTACCGTGTTTTGCTGAAAGCCTAAATTGCACCTTTTCCTAAGAGAGCATCAATAATAACAATTTAGGACCATCTACTGAGCTGGGCTCAATGTCTCTTCATTTAGAAAGACTTCGTTTAAGCTCTCTACTCCCTTCCTTTCACATTTTCTTGTAGGATGTAGTATATATTTGATATTCGCTAATAATCCTGAAAGTAGCCCTAAATCCTAACCCACAGTGGTCAGGGTCAAAATAGAATTGTACTCCCCATGCAGGGCTCGAAATTAGCAGTAGTCCAGCGTCCACAGACTACCAAATTTTGCCTAGGGCTACCAAAGTCCATGAAATGGTAGCCCACAGGACTACCAAAGCCTGGAACATGAAATTCAGTCAGTAATCATGTCCGGTCTTTCACTGCTGGACGAGCTAAATGCAGTGAAACCCAGCTAGCCACAGTAAGGCAAGACTATGACTTTGTTTTGCAAATTACAAAGACGACTTGCGATGGAACTTTGCAATGCAGTTGGATGACAGGCACAGAAAATGATGGCCAATGAAAACGTATTCTCATTGCATTTTGATCAAAATGTATCAATCACAAAATCCTCCTAACTACAGAAAGCCCATGGTCTGTTTTAGCCCTGCTGAGAAGGTAGTGGTCATTGCCATGACGACTATCAAACTTGGCATGCAACTCTGAGAATGAAACAGGTTGTCAATACAATGATAGGTCACCAAACTTTTTAGTGTCACTGTCGTCAATTATACCAGTTTCCTTTGGGTAATAAAGGTGTGCAAGTATTCACACCAAATGACTAACAAATTCACTTCATGGGCAGAATCTTGAAAAATAGTTTTTTCTTCTCTTGTTAATGAAAAAAAATCCCTAAACTAAAATATGTATGGGCTACCAGCCTTTGTCACAGGGCTACCAACTTTAGAAAATGGTAGCCCAAGTGGACTACCAGGGAAAAAAGTTAATTTCGAGCCCTGCCATGCAATGATTAAAACTTGGAGTTAGGACCTTCATGGAATCTTGCCTTAGTCATTTGATATAGCTTATTTGAATTTTTGTTAATTCTAAAATTAGGAACATTGTTTAAATTTATGACTTTACTGTCAAAATATTGAGGTCTCAGTGTTGAAATTTTATTTGCTAAATTTTGTAAATGATTTGCAAAACCTTTATTCATAGCAATGGTCCACCTAATAGCGCTAAAAATATGTAAGTCAAATAGACCGCGTAAGCAGCATTTCATTTCAAGTTTTGTAAAACATATTAAAAGATTTTCAATATTTTTGCCAGGATCATCACCCTGACAGTGTATTTATTTTTTAAACTATTTGCAGTAAATGGTTTTACCTGTATTACTTTTTCTATATTTATCAATGTAAATTTGTTGAAATTTTGGAGTGAAGTTTTGTTGGTGAGGGAAACTTTGTGATGAAACTAATTGAAGTGGGTTGTAGCAATGGCTACTCAAGAGTAACCATGGTTTTGAAGAGGCTGATGATTTAGGTGTCTCCTAATCCATGCTTTTTAACAGGTTGTGATAATTGGTTTCGTAAAATTTATATAATTTAGCATGGAGTTGTGAATGAGTAGATTATTGTTTTGGCTTGCCAACAACTGCAGTATGCCCTATGGATTCATCAAACCGGACCCTGTTGACGGTCTACTATTATTCTGAGTTTTCCATTGAACAAAACTGGTTTTTCAGTCAGTAAGTGTGCTACTTTGGTCAAGTTAAGTAAAATATGTAGTTAACCACCTGCTTACAGTGCAGAAATTGCAGGTAATATAATAAGCCAAACTCTTGGTATTTTGTGAAAAAATTACTGTTCTTTATGTATGTACCATGTCCAATCCTTGGCCTTCCACCATTTCATCTACAACACCTACCTTAAGCAGCATATGGTGTTCTTGGTACAGACATTTTCCAGTTTTCTGACCTGGTAGTTTAATTTGACTGTACAGAGAATGTCCAGTTGTCACAAAGTCTTGACAGCTGCACCACTCATAGATCTCCTCACAGTAGCAAAGCGAGATCACTGGCTTTGATATCCTGTAATCTCTAGTCATTTTGTACATGTGTTGAGTATAAAGATAATGGCTCCCTAACTTGACCTAGCAATTACACCTATGTTGACTCCCAATTAAACTTGACCTGGCAATTACACCTATGCGACATTTTCTCCTCCTGAACTTCTGGGTACAAGTACTTACCACTACCGGTACTTCCACAACCCACGATTTATTGATACTTAGGTGAGTGATACATACTCACAGGACATGAAATTAGATTACCTCATTGAGTCTTTTTGTACCTCCATGTTGGCTGCAAACTAATATCACAAATTCTGGGTGTAGTAATTAGCTACAGTGCTGTAAAACCAAGAAAGAAAGCCTTAGAAGACTATAAGTAGTTGCACGCTATTCACATATATTTGATAATGGCTTCCATTTTGAGCTTCAAATACTGGTACTTTGACAAACTGCTCTTCAAAAAAATTGCTCTATGATTCATTTTTTAAGATATTGCGTGGCAGTCAGTAAAAAATTGGTAACATTTTCTTACAACATAAGGTGATTACAAATTCATAGATTAAATATGCTAAATTCTTGTTTGATCTCCACTTGGAAGTTTACAGAGAGTGTATCGGCACACTGTTCAAATGTTTGTGATCTCCTTCAAACACTGTTGCTACTTTTTCTTCATTTGCAGAGACAGCATTTGAAAAGTCAGGGAACACTATGAGAAATTTATATTTTTGGTTTCTCTTTTTTTATGAGGTGGAGAACAGATTATACTTCCAATTTGATTCTAGAATGGTGTGACTTTTCATGACAGTTGGGTGTCAGTCCACACAGTAAATTCGCTCAGTTACTCATCACTTTAGAGTGTTGCAAATAATTGTCATATGATACAATGTATTTGTTTATCACAGAAATTAGGTGCCAACACATCTGCACTATTGCATGCTTTAATATGAAGGTGGGCGGATGGTTGTGAAAACCATTCTGTCAGCATTTCCTGCTTAACTGAAGCGCTGTCAGTTTATGTGTTTGTGTAGTGTTGCTCATTTCAGGGAATTTGTATGGTGTCATGGAAAACAACATTATGCAGCATGCGTGTATTTGGTGCCACCAAAGCTTGTCTTTTGTTCTCCTTGTTTGAAATTTCTGTTAAGTTAGTCAATTTCAGGGCTCGAAATTAGCGATAGTCCCGCGTCCGCAGACTACCAACTTTTCTCTGGAACTACCAAAATCCATGAAATGGTAGTCCACATGGACTACCAAAGCCTGCGACCTGAAATTCAGTTAACTTGGAATGCCATGTCTAGTCCGTCATTTTGGGACGAGCTAAATGCAGTCAAACACAGATGGACACAGAAGGGCAGAGTATGACTTTGTTATGCAAATTACGAAGACGACCATTGCAGTGGAACTTTGCAACAAATTTTCAATATCTAAACTCTGACGTACTTGAATGACAGGCACAGGAAATGATGGTATTTTCATTGCACTTGACAGGGACTGTGATTTTGATAATAATGTATCAATCACAATTACATGAAAATATGGCTCCTCCCTACAGAAAGCCAATGGTCTGTTTTTAGCCCTGCTACAGTATGTCTCAGTACAGTTCCGAGGAGATTTTGTCGTTGTCATGACAACTATCAAAATTTGCATACAAGTCTGAGAGTGAAAGGGACTGTCAATAGGTCACCAAACTTTTGTGTATCACTATCGTCCATTATACCTGTTTCCGTGGGTATTAAAGATGTGCAATATTCACATCAAATGACTAGAAAATTCACTTCACGGGCAGAATCTTGAAAAATTGCGTTTCTTGTCTAGTTCACCAAAAAAAGCTACCCCTGAACTAAAATATGCATGGGCTCCCAGCCATTGTCACTGGGCTACCGACATCAGAAAATGGTAGCCCAAGTGGACTACCAGGGAAAAAAGTTAATTTCGAGCCCTGAATTTGATAAGACAAAGAACTGACACCAAATCCGCCCCTTGAAGTCAGATCTTACTGTTGGCTAACCCGGCTGTTTTTGGTTTTTGAATCAAAAAGAAAACCAGTCTGGTGTGGTACCTATTGGTATATGAAAATATGGAGCATAAATACTTTCCTGTCCAAACTTCTCATAACTGTAGGAGTTTACTTTTTGAGGAAACAAGGATGTCCAAAATTTTGGTTACGGGTGGCAAAAGTATTAGGTAGTTACAGGAGTTGTGAGCACAGTAAATTACTGTAAAATGTCCCTGATTTGTCACAATTTTCAGAGTTGGTAAACGTTAGCTGATAGCCACTTGTTTCTGTCAGTTGCTGGCTATTTTCTACATCCCTGGGGAAAGGTTACCCCCCCCCCCCAAGTGGTATCCACACAGACTGTTTGAGCAAGCAATATGCCTGCTCAAATAATCAACACAGTTATTACATTATAAGATGTTGCATGAAGCAAAGCCAGTATTTTCAATTTCAAATGACACATCACATCACAAACTGAAGTTACAGTAACAGCTATTGGCTTTATTGATAGAAGAAAGTGATAATTCAACATTCATTTTGGGCAGAATGCACCTTGGGGATAGATATTCAGACTCTAAAATGTTTACAAATTAGCTTTCTGAGCTACCTCTTGTGGGTGCTCCTTTCGAAGCTCTTTGAGTAAATAAAAAGTTAACATATTGGGACCATTTCCATTTTAAATTTCAAATATCAGTAATTAGGTTGTTTGTTTCCCTGGTACCCGGTTTGCATGGTGACCTCTGATTTTTGTTTGTAAAGTTTGAAAGAGAATGGCTTTAAATTGCCTTGAGAAAAATTGAGCAAAAGTTTAAGTCCTTCAGTTTTGAAGAGTGAACTAGATCTATAACCAAGGCTTGTCAACAACTTGAGATGCCATTTGAGAGAGCTTGAACTCTTTTTGAACTCCTGACTTCCAGTTATTGATCAAACGTTGGCAAGCTGTAGTACTTGCGTGTTCAGCGAGAGATTCCACCATAAATGCCTTACTATTTGAAATTTTAGTTGGGCTAAAGGAAACCACGAAAGGCTTTTTGTATCCACCAATTCAATTATTAAATTTTAACTGTTGCCTGTAGGTAATTTCCCAACTTTTTTTGTGTTGTAGTAGTGGAAAGACTGGTTGTTTACAATCAGCTTTGTCATAACAGTTTCCTTCATATCAAATCTCACAAATGTATTTCCTTTTACGAATGGCAAGACATGTCCAGAAATATCTATAAGTATATCAATCATATGTTGCTTTACATATCTCTAAGATTCTTAGTAATATATGATGATCTCACTTCCTGATATTCCAGTGGGATTCTATGAATAGACTAAATCGTGATTGTGGGATCCTGTTCACCAAAATTATAGAGCCCATAAAAGTTAGCAGTTTGCCATTCAATGTTTTTGTTTAAATGTTCAGTTTTCTTTTGTGAATGACTCTCATGCTGTTCATGTGATATGTGGCATCTAAGATATAAAGGCACTGTGTAGCTGCACGCCTGCAGCTTTCTGCAACACTTTTGTAGAGGGGTGAAGTAAGTGAGGGGTGATTCCCTCCGCATGAATGCATTTTGGTAAACCACAGACTACTACATAACTAATCAGCCATGCAACCACACTGATGATTAAAACACGGTTATACTCCACTGACCGTGATAAAACCAAGAAGTGTCTTAGCATTCAGACCTGCTAACGTCAACAGAGCAGTGATGAGGTTGAGAGTCTTATCTCATTCTGTGTAGGCAGAGCCTGCAATGTTTACCCTAAGAATTATTTTTTAAGTTCCCTATGAAACTCAATAATATATCAAATTGTGATTATGGTCACTTATTGACAAACTACGTGCAGAATATGGTACGTACTACCGGTATATTACATTGCCCTTGTTAGTCTGTTGACTTTCTGCTTGCCCGTCAGTATAAAAAGCGACGTTGAGCCAAAACATACTCATATTTTCATGTACAGAAATTTGTGAGTATTCATAGCAGGTCAAGTTGGTAATAATCATGTTCAGTCAACTGTTCAAATCTTGGTTAAAATGCAACATATACTGATACAGGGCATACATGTTATGCCTCACTGATAGTCTGGACATGTAAACTTGGCAGGAAAAAGGGTCAATGAGAATTAACATCTCACAATTTCTAAATTATTTTGTGTGAATTGTTGAAGGCATGTGGCATCAGTGGCAATTAAGTTGAACCCTAAGTTTCCATGTTTGCAATCATCGGAGGATTTTGTGTCATATATGTTTTATATCTCAACACCTTTTTTTCCCTTGCTGTGTCTGCTTTCTTCAAAAATTGCTGTCTTTTTAAACATTGCTTAAAACAGTGTAGCACTTACGTGTATGGGGCAACGTATTATATTGCCCAAGAGATCAAACTTGGCCTTCATGACAGATTATTTAAAAAATGACATGCCCAAGACTTCCCCTTTTATTAAGATCTGCAAACACTGCCTGCACTTAACTTATATATACTGGTGTGACCAATACATGATAGTTCATAAGGAGGCGTATTTGCTATTGGGGCTAATAATTAAAACGGTCTGAAACATGGATGGGGCCTTGTTGCATGTGATTAATTTGTGATTGATAACTGCAAATCATCATGTGTTGATTCCAACATGTACTGTGTACAAATAGACTGAAGAATTTGGTGAGATGTGGGTTTAATGAGAATCGTCAGTACCTGATACGTGTAGGTGTATGCATGCCTACAAGACAAAGCAGCAAGTGCTGAACCAGGAAGTTTGCTTTTTATTTGCAAGTATGATCAGAGTCAGTCAAGGGTGTGTCAGTTAAACTAAGAGTCCTTCTAAGTGTACAGGTATGGCTGTGAAAGGTGAGTTTATGGACTGCTTGATACATTACCCAAAGCATATTCATGTTACACATACTGATTATCGAGGCACAGGGAAAGAGGAGAATGGCATAATTATTTCTTTACATGTTTGTCAATTTGTTTTGCAAACTAATCCAGTTTTGTGACTCATTAATGGGTACTCTATTTTAAAGGGACATTATATAAAGCTGTAACCTGTGGCAAGTTTTTCAGTATTCTGTTTCTGTATATCAACTACCGTGTCTGACCCTAATCCATTTGTCATGCTGAATTTTCAAGTATTGTTTTTGTCAACACAGCTTTAATGTGAGTAGTGATCATTGTTTATTGTTTACAAATGAATTCTAGTCCGGACTTGAATACAATTTTCAACAATAACAATGTAGATTATACTCGTATAGGTTGTGTTGATATGCTAAATACTTGGCATTAAATTACAGTTTAGGGATTTAAATGCAGAAAGTTTAGGGAAACCACAAAACAAAAGTTCTGAAAAAATAGCCAAAAGATACAGCTTACGGAGCTTTAATGTTGTTATACAGAGTTAATACTGGGCTGTACTGGAGCTGATTTCATTCAATCTTTGCATCAGATTGATACAATCAATTTAATTTGTGAATGCTTGAAGATCCTGCATCCCTGAAGTAAACCATTTTTTTCAAAAATTGAATCCAACTTTTAATCTGCTTAATGTTATGCCTGTATAATTGAGCTGCATCATTACCAATAAGTTTGGTACTATGTATATCCACATGAGCGTTTTCAGCAAAAGATCAGAAACTTATATGACAAAAAAGTTAAGGCTGTGCAAGCGATTTTATAGAAGTCTCTATATTCATTTTACTTGTCTAGTTACTAAAACATTCTAGCTACGGTAGTGAGAGAAACAAGGTCACCAAAATACGGAAATTAGTAAATAATTGATAAGGAGACACACTGTAAATGCATCATGAATTAAGTTATGTTTATTGAAGTTATGTTTATCGAAGTTATGTTTTCATCGTATTCCTGATCTTCTCATTCCATCTTGTAATTCTATTTTGGTCTGGAACGTTGTTCAGAATTTTGTCATTGAATTTTCCAAATTGGATTCGAAGCATGGAAAAGATATGTACAGGCCATATTCTTGTTTTTCATTGGTTGACTACATGTATACCATCAAAGGATTACAAAGGTAATGTAGCGAGTAATGGTGCATTTTGAAAGATGTATAACGGTAGTGTGGTACCATAATACACAGCTCTTGTGGGTTCAAATATGATGACCTATATTTGCTAACTACATGTAGAATTAATGAGATAGTGTTCACGCATATAGGAAATATGACAAACCTTGTATTTTATATTGTGTCATATTTCCTGCTTCAGCCTTTTAACTAGCAGAAATTACGTCATTATCTCAAAATTAGGTTTGCAGGCTTTAGTGATCGAGTGTTTTGTCAAATTTCATACAGTGATCAGAAAGTTATACTTTTGTTATCTGTGAATTATTTGAAATAGAAATAGAAGGTGAACCAGATTTAACCATGGCAAATCGTTATATTCTTTGATGGTACATATGCAATATGGTACATGAAGCTGCATTTCCCTCAGGGCTGTTTGTTCTAGCCTTTGAAACACTACCCTACATCTTGATGATTAACATGCCAAATTATTTTACATATAAAGACATAATAAAGTAGACAATTTTTAATATCATGAGCAATGTCAAAAACATGTCTTGAATCATCATTTGATAATTGCAATTAATTAGCGACTGGAAAGTAAGAACTTCTGTAATGAGATCTGTTTTGCTCTTTGAATATTCCGCACATGGTGATGGTGGATCTTTTGTTAAGTGCACAATTGGTAGTAACCGACGTAAGAACATGTAAATTTTGAAAGGAATAAATTCTTTGTAGATGATCAGAAGTGAAACCCTGATTCACCATGAGGACATATTTATACTTATACAGAGAAACAGGAAACACAAGAGGTACGGATTATATTATATGATCTACTTAATATGAGGTAACATTTACAACCTTTAAAAACTAATTGTTCACCACTTCCTGAGTGCAGGTGGAAGACTTCCTCCTGAAAATCACATACCTGTTTAATCTGTGAATGTTTCATGATGGAGAATGTTGCACACTCAGACCGCTAACTCATGGCTTGTGGAGGTGTTTTTTGAAATTGCTGCTGCCGTGAAATTATCAATTTTTATTCCAAGGTACAGAATGCAGGAGTGATGAGGTACTGTATTTGTGATAATTATGGATTTTTCATAAGGACAGCTGAGAGATTTTGTAAAGTGTAAACTGCCTGGGGCGGTGAACATGTATGTAGTGCTCAATATTAGGCCAAAGACAATTTGTATCATGTATAATGACTCATTATAAGCTGATTTCCATACCCACACAGTGCTAATCAAACAGTCCCTTGTGGAAATGAACACACTAATATTGGAATTTGAACATTTAGATGCAAAGATTCACTGAATTTTTTCTGTTAATGATCACTGTCAAAATGAAAGATTAATGCTCCACCAAGTTTATTAATTCATTCTTTTAATAATCATTGTAACAAAGTTTGTATATTTAAGAACTTGCTTTAACTCCTGGCGTCTTGAGTTTGTAATGACGTGTATTGAAAACTACAATTTTCATGTTTTCATAATTACAGCTAGCATGTAACATAATTATGCCTTTGATGTAATAGACATACTGATATTTGATTGTTTATTAATTAGTCCACTTGGCAGACTCTACTCCATGAACTTCTAAAACACTATGTACTATGTGTATACACCAATCTAAAAATAAAACATTACCTGTCATCTTGCTATAGAGGTACAACTATACAATAGAGCCACTAGGAAGCTATGGCATTTCTTCCTTTCTGTGTCACTAACTGTGTACATGTATGTGTTTCCCCATTACAAAAAATTGTTAATGAGAATTTAAATTTATTGGGAAGGGTTTTCATTGCTAGATATATAGACATTTGTGCTTCATGTTTTCTAAACAGAACAAAGAATATATCACATGTTTTAAATTTTGCGCATGAATGTTGAAAGCTTTAATTTTTGACAAAGTTACATATTAGCAAGAGTGTATATACATCATGTTGTGATCTTGTGAGCTAAAAGAAAAAAAATAAAAACTTTTCTGTGCATCATTTTGGAGGGACCCAGGATGAAACACAATTATTTTGCCATAGTACTTTGATATGTAATTTAATGCCAAGTATTTGGCATATCAACACAACCTATATGGGTATGATCTCCATTGTTATTGTTGAAAATTTTATTCAAGTCCGGACTAGAATTCATTTGTAAACAATAAACAATGATCTCTGCACACATACAAGCTGTATTGACAAAAAGAATACTCGAAATTTCAGCATGACAAACGGGTTAGGGTCAGACACGGTAGTTGATATACAGAAGAAGAATACTGAAAAACTTGCCACAAGTTACAGCTTATGTCCCTTTAATTAACATTTGTGTAAATTAGCACAAAATTCTCATATTTGTGTTTGCAGGAGTGTTTGGGTCAGTTACCCTGGTCACAAGTCTTATCTTCACTTATCACTTATCTGGTAATTCTCATAATTGGATTTTTTAGGTTCTTGGGGTCAACATTTGCTACATGATGATGAAATTTGCACAATCATGTAAATTTCTGCGAACAATGCTTTTGATTTCTGACAAAGCATATTGTCTCAGGTTTGCAGGTGTGATAGCTTTCTATGTTTACTGATATGTTCTCGGGGTAGCTCACTGGTGATTCTGATTTATGAACATGAATTTGAAAATTTCATATATGTAAATTACTTGGGCAGTGTTTTCATTTTGGGCTAAAACATCATGATCTCTGAAAAACCATACCTATAGCTTTCAAATTAGCTTATTCGAGTTTTAGTGATGACTGCTGCCTGTTTTGTGCAAATGATGAAATTTGTTCATGTAAATTTTCTAATTTTTAGCTCACATTTGGTATACCAATGTGAGGTTATCGTATAAGCTGAATCAGTTCATTTGCATCTGATTTGCATGTCTGTATGTCTGTATATTTGTGGGTATGTGCGGATGTATGTCCGTCACACACAAAGGCTCCCATACTGCCAAAGCTACCGTCTCAGTATTTGGTGTACAGGTAGATACAGGGGTTGAGATGTGAATTTGTTCAAATGAACACGTCAGTGTCAAAAATGTGCAAATGAGGTAAGAGAAAGTGAAATCCTGCAAATGTGCAGGCCAGTCAGAAACAGGCCAACTCCACTGATCTTGAGTCATTTCCTGTAATTGTTTATGAACTGTTACATATTAACAGACCAGCTGCAACCATAGACAGTAGATGGGGGAAGATTGTCTATACTCAAACTAAGAGGGACTTGTTTCTGCTATGCATGTTGCTAAAGTTGACCTCCAGTACCTAAAGTTAGACCTTAATTACTTTTGTCATTCTTGTTTTTCTGGTTTAAATATTTCTTGTTGTTTTTCTGGTTGTACTGTGCAGAAATCATTGTCATAACATCAACGTAGAATTTTCCTCCACTGAACAGATAGAAACAACATTAATTGTTGATCATTGGTAACCCATACTGGTATATACCAATTCTGATCAAATTTGAGCGACACCGTATAATTGCGGTATTTTTTGTCAAAAGCCATGCATGACCAACACCTGTTTTACAGTATTCCCATGAAAGTGCCCAGGGTCCAGAGCATGTAATTTTCTTCAGAAACTTGGGATGATCATGTGCACCATAACCAGACCGCACCTCAACATGTTTAAAAGTAATTGGTGCCATTCACTGACAGTCAAAAGAAGGTAGAAAAATTATCACATATGCAACACTGTTCAAAATATGTTGTCAGATTTGTTTGATGCTATTGCCCAAACCCACGACAAATGTTCCTTTTAAGGGCATCTGAAAAGAAAACTACTGATGCAACAGAAAATGTAAAATGAACGAGACCACACATAGTGTTTTCCATGTTCTATCCCCCCCAAGAAAAAACCCACTGAATAATTGAGTTGGGAGCTTGCCCAAACATAACCTGAATTTGAAAGTTTTAATGAAAGTTGGGTAAAGTACATGCTAGAGCATTCATGGATACTCTTGCAGATAAATACTGTAGGTATTTCCTTATTCCATTTTAGGGTCTGTAGTGTGAATCCTTTCCAGGTAGCATTACTGATGTAATTATGCTTTTCTTAAAAACATCTTTTTCAATAACTTTGCATTGTTTTGTTCAATCATCACAACAAACAGTGGCCATGAAAAAAACCTAAAAAAGAAGTGGAAAGTGTTTAGTCCCTGAGAATTGGCATAATTAGGATTAATTTGCATAATTACTGTTTTCAGACACATGTGAAATGTCTTTGCAATGGCAGTAAAATTTCATTGAAGTTGTTTTTTAGATAATTTGAAAAATATATACTTAACATGATGGCAAATGTGCATGTGTAAACGTTCGGGACCAAGTTGTCTCAGTTTTGGTCAAAATATTTATACTTAAATCAATCCTCAAATGGATCTTGTTGATTTCATTGAGAAATTTAAAATTGATGAAAAGCTTTGCATTTGAAATTGTTTTAATTCTAATGGGGGGGGGGGGAAGGGGGGGTGCATGGATCATTTTAGCTCAGACAAGTCATCGAATTCAAACCAGTGATGACAATTGAAGAGATGATATCACATAACTCAATTTTTTTCCTGAAATTCAGTGAAGGAAATGTAATACTTTGTGAGAAGAGGAATTAAGATGCAAGTGGTAATCTGTTATCTCTAAAGACATACCGGTACTGGTAATCACAACACTCTCCCTCTTGAGGAAATTACCAGTACATGTTAAAGGCCAGATAATTGATCCCCGGGATCAAGTTTGTTCTAGTCTATAAGATGATTATGAAGTGTCGTAACCTTTTGTTTTTCATTGAATTTGTAATCTTTTAAGTAAATTCCTCGCAAGACAATCTGATGCCAACATAGGCCTTTAACGCTAAAGCTTGATTTTCAGTGTTTCTTACATGTCAGTCGTCCAAATTATTATTTCCATGTAAAGACAATTATTCTCATTGTTCTTTTAATAGGTCGCTATGAGTAACTGCTCGCCATGGGAAACAAAACTTCAAAGCATATTGCAACTTTAGATGCACGTTTAAAACAACTGGAAGAACTTGTGTTGGGAGCTGAGCGATATTACCTTGCTAATGTTAGAATTCAAAAGAAGGAAAAAGATGGTTTTGTAGATGTTGATTTGATACCTCAGGCAACTCCAGATGTGGTGCCCGGTGATGACATCCACACAGACGCTGTGCCCCTTCATGGTCCACCAGTGCCGCGGAACAATGTACTGCCAAGTGGACAGCAAAATAACCGACCACCCACAAGAGTACCTGTTGTCAGCAAACCAACGGACGGTCAAGGCGATGCACCAGCGGAACAGAAACCTCAGCAGCCAGGGAGTAACTTGGGACAGCAGTCAGTCCCATATGGTCATTGCCCACAAGCAGATGAGCAGCAACGTTCAAAATGTTCCATTTCTGAAAAGGAACAGAATGCAATCTGCCACGTGCCAATACTTAAAGAAAGCATACAGCGACAAAGCAATACACATTCTCTCAAACAGCCTCAGCAGCAGCGGCAGCTGTACAGTGACTACATCGGACCAAATTTGGCATACAATGGTATGCTTACTGATATCTGCAAGGGTATGACAGAAAGAGATCTTGCAAATGTTAAAATGCTCATCAAACCAGGTACAGTGACTTAATTTATCTAAACAGTCATGTAAAATTCAGAGAAAGAATCGCTGTATCAGCCAATAAATTGCTGGGCAACAACTTTCATACTCTAAATGCAACTCGTCTAAACTATAGGGCCAAAGTAAGCAAATTCTTTGTTTTGCATCCGCGGGCATGGAGGTTTTTGGAGATTTAAAAAAAAAAAAAAAACTTTCCTTTTGGTAACACTTCCTTTTGTTGCAAAAACAAATCTCGGCTTGAACTTTGCATCGAAGCAATCCGTTGCAGCATTCAAATTTCACTCATGAACCATGTGGTGACGTAAAACAGTACCCTCTGCACTTTTACCCCCAATTACACCAGATATGAGACAACACTGTCAGTCTGTCCAGCCTCTGTGCAGAGAATACAAAGACAGTGGAAGAAATCTACAACGAATAAGAAATGCAAGCATTGACGAATGACTGTTTATTTTGATCCATTTATCATGACAGCGCATACAGCGATCATACAGTGTGTCACACTATCCCAGAGTCATTCATGTTGTTTGAGAAAAATTGTCCAACACAGGCAAACTGATTTTGTGTTCAATTTTCTGTGTGTGTTTTTTAACCACTTACTCACGTACCGTTCAGGATTTTGAGTGGACGCAAAACAAAGAATTTACTTACTTTGGCCTAATTTTATATTTCTCTGGCCTTGATTGGTGGATGAAATAAAACCCTTTTGCCAGAGTTTCATACAAAAATGACAGTGAGCATCCAATGAGACTTTATATTTACTAAATTTATTTGCTATTAATATATTATCACCGACTTTAATATAGATATTCAGTATCTCAACAATTTTTCCACAAATGAATTCCAGATCCTGTGACAGACAGCCAGAGGTCAATCCCGTCGAGTTTCCTGGAACAAATCATGACACCGCAAGAGTTACTGACCAAACTAGAACGTCAGCTGCTGCTGTCACCACTGAATCTGTTTTTTCTGCAATTCCTCATGATCCGGATTGACAGAAGAGATCTGCACAACATCATCTACAAATTTGGTAAAAACAGAGGCAATACATTGCGGTTCTTTGTCGCACCTCGACCTCAAGGTGGGTGTCCTTTGTTGAGTGAAAAAAGTAAATTTTAGACATTTCAGATTTTTTTACACCATGCACAGTATAACAGACATCATGTTACTTACCAAGCAGTAGAATGG
>LD342638.1:250980-266449 GCA_001465055.1 Ptychodera flava | reverse complement strand
CCTTAAGAACAAATCCTCTAAAATTTACTGACATTCAAAATTGCAGCCATACCTGCATTTGCTGTGTGGGGAAAAATTGAATTTTTGATGGTCACATAAAATGAGACGCTGAAAACTTTATTAACTCAATGATCGTCATAGTGAACCAGCAGAATGGTAGCACCAGAAAAGTACTGTACAATTTGAGAGCCTGAATGTCTGTCCTGAGGCGTATTCTACCTTAAAATGACCAGTGTGAATTTACGATGCTGGAAGTCCTGCTAAGCAACAATAGTATATGTATTGAACGTTAAAATTTTATCCAAACTGTCAAAGTCACTCTTATAAAATAAGGGTTATACTTACTGTTTTACATAATTAAATTTTATCCTTCATTTAGTAAAATCATGTATTTGAAAAAACCCTTGCAAAGGGTCTAAATTCCTGTATTGTAATCATGTACAAACTAAAGACATGTATTGCAAAGCAGCCATACAGGGAGGTACTGCAGTTGTGAAGTAGGCGAGCCACATTGAATGATATGTATCTCAGTATTAAAACCAAAACATGATGCATGATGTTCAGCAGGCCAGACACTTCCATGCCAAGTACATTAGTACAGGCTACACTTTGTATTACTTGTAACCAAACAAGACATGCAGGCCACATTGATCTGGTATTCAATGTTTGCATAGCATGAGCTGCATGTGTGGGTATGTATTTGTAGAATATACGTTTGTTGGTATTTTTTATGTTTGATTTTATTGCTTGATTTGATTGTGTCCATGCATGGATCTAAATTACATGGCACTGATGTAAATACTATTGTAATAGTAAAACATTGTATCCAGAGTCACCCCCGTATTTCACAAGCAGTATGGAATTGCAGCAGTTTTAGCAACAAGAGTAGCATTTCAGTTGTAAACACATTTATTCAACCTCATATTTAAGTTTTTTTTAAATCATAGTCTACAAAGCAGACACGTTATGACTGCCGACAATGCTAACTTTTAAGGACTGTACAAAGATTTCTACACATAGAAAATATAAAAAGTACATGAATTAGATTATTAAAACTTTTATCTCTAATCTGTTCTGAATGATTGATGAATAAATAAATATTGCTGCTTATGCATAAAATGAAATTTGACTGAGATGTCTTGTATTTAATTAGTTGCTATATCTCTCATTCAAGCACATTTTCTGAGATATAGACTCAGCTTCACGCATTTGGAAGACAAATACAACAGTCTGAAACATTGAAAAGACAGGAATAGTATCTTCAGCTGAATGTCATGACAAGCAGCCAGACCAAGATATATGCGAACAAGCCTCTGTGATAGCCCTTTGTTGCAACAAAACTACATTGTATTATGATAGCTACAGCTCACACAACATGAAGTTTTGCCTGCAAGACCATGACAGTTCAGGTACCTTACTATTTGATGAGGTGGATCAGAATAGGAAGGGAAAAAAATCCACAATAACACTGCCAGCCAGTGCTAGGAACAGCATAATAAAGGCATTGTAGCTATATGCATAGAGTACACAGCGAACTGTTTCTAGTACCAATTGACCTATCTCCGTGATTAGTCTTGCCCAACACCATGGGGAAATTTGTAGCACTACTTACAGCGCTGTAAAAAGTATTTCACCATAGCAGTAGTTAATTTCAATTCAGCTCCCAGAGGTGCATGTACAAGGTGACCGTGCTTTTGTGTCTTCTGAGAATTATTTTAAAGAGACAAGTTTGTCACATGAAAAGAATGCAAAATTGGCCAGTCATGTAATAATATATGGCAATCATGTCATAATTTTATTCAAGCATATATATAAGAGGCACGCAAGTTCAAAAGCAGAAAGTGTTTATGTGCTTCTACAGACTAAGATACGACTCTTAAACATGATAGATAACAATTACATTTAAAATCATACAAACATCAAAATCAAACATGTATCAGTTGACACAGAATGTTCCGGTAACAAACGAGTCAGAAAAGCTATTATTCCACTGTAATAAAAAATGACCGGTTAAGACCATCAACAAAGTATCCTTTGTACATTATAATGATTATGGGTTGTCTTTGAAGCCTGACAAAAAAATACAGCAATCCAGAAAATGCCAAAATCTTGACCTACAGGGACATTGCTAGAACTTTTGATGCTTGTTTGCTATAATTTTTGTTTTGTTTGCCAATCGCAAGTTCTTCTTCTACATGTACATTCAAAAGCATGCTAAACCATATACTACTTAGCTTGTCAACACTGTGTCTATATGTATGTGTTAACACTTGTACAGGCAGTTGACACGCTAAATACTGTACATGTCACTATGCTTTGGGGAGTACATCAAGAAACTATAGTTGACATTAAAAACAAAATCATTTTAAAATCATTAAAAGTTCTCTCTTTAATTTCCACTGTAATGTAATCACACCAATCAAACTTGTTTGGCAGTAATTTTATTCATATGATTGTTAATTGTTATTTGATGTATTTAATTTTAAGCAATAAAGCACACCAAGCGACATTATTACACGAGATTTTGACCAGTTCACTTCATTCATATATGCACTCGCGATATATGAAGTGATCTGGTCAAAATCAAGTGACATACCATTGCTGGGTGTGATTTATTGATATTATATCATAACAGTGTACTGAAATTCTGGCATGGAACGTCAGAAAAGGATTTTTGCTCTTGCTGAAAGCTCACGCATGTGCCAACCGTGGTATATCGCAAATACAGGACGGTTCTTTTCACGTCTCGACCAATCAGATCACTGCATTTATGCCATCAATATACTGGTATGATATAAATGAATACAAATCATGATTATGACTGGTCAATGATTATTATCATACAAATCAAATACGAATCATATACGCTAAGTATTTATGCCGTGCATGTTAGGCTGTGTAACTGTGGTCAGGTGGGTTAGGAAGACTGGACGGACCAATGAAACTAAGATTGTAACATCACTGAGTACATGTATATCTCAAAACTTGATAATTCTTTGAGTATATCTTGGTTCAATCATACAGCAGGTACAGTGTATGGCAAATTACAGTTGTATTTTGAACTGTTATGGTAAGATAATGACACTAGACTACAGATAATTTATTTGTAATTGTTCACACATAAAATTTCACATGAATGCGACTATAAAAGCTTTCAGAAAACACATGGTATATACACTCAATTTAAGGAAAATGAATAGTTGATTAAGAATGCAAATTTTGGCAAACAAATTCAAAAGCATTGTTACAGAAATTATAAAAGTTTACTTCAAAAGCATGTAAAAATTTCCAGTTAAAGAATGTTTGAATGTATGAAATGGTCAACGCTGTCTCGTGATATCTGGTCTACCAGAGAATAGTACATATATACCATCTATTTAATATAGGGTGTTTTGAAAAAGCTTGGCTCTTCTCCAAGAAATGTTTATAAGCTGTGAACTCTTGAATATTTACAATACTTTTCTGTTCTACCACTTCTGTGGGCCCATTATGAAGCTCTTGGAGAAAAAATTTTCATCATTATAGCTTTGTGAAAATCAGACATTTAATTTTTTTCCCATAGAATGAATACAGGCATGGTGGTCATTTTGAATTTCAAATATCAGTGAAGGTATTCAAGGTAATTTGTTTTTCTGGTACAAAACTTTGCATGGTGACTCTCTACATTTATTCTTGATTTTAAATAAGAATGGTTGAAGCTTTCGAGGTGTGTGCTGCTTTAATACCATACAAAGTACCTTGCTGTGCAAAGTCATTCAACTAGGAATTAATTAATGTTGGAGTTCCTGGGCTCAACATATCTATTTCTCCTTGGTGTTGGGAGGGTTAGAAAATTAAACACATCACTTGAATCAGAATCAAACAAATCAACGCTGTCTGTTTCCAAGCTGTCTTCATATTCCAGTCTATCATTGCTACTTATCAACTGTTTGACGTGTCGTGCTGGGGTTTTCTCACTTCTGTGGTCAGCATCTTTCCTCGCTCTTTTCTTTGGAGAACTCGGATCTTTCCTGTACATGTATTTTTGTTTATTTCCACTTTCACTGATAATATTCTGTCTTTCAGAGAAGTCAGAGTCATCGCTATCGCTTGATGTTGAAACACACTGCCTGTGCAACATGCTGTCTTTTCTCCCTGGCTGCCACCTTTGACTGCTCTCTTCATCAGAGTCTGACAGCGGACAGACTCCATCAGAGCCATCTGTGGAATCCATATCGTTCCGATATTTGGACTTATGAACATTTGTGTTATCTTGTGCATTCCACCTGCATACTGAAATGTCTTCTAGACTTTTCCTAGCAGGAACCAGTTCTTTATATCTCCTTTGTACTTGAACACTTTGGTTGACATACTCTGCATCTCTGTGTTTAACTTTCACACCGAGAACACCACACCCACTCTGTTGAGGTGAATTAATAGTGACCTTTTTGAACGGAGACAAGAGAGATGACGGTGACCTCACACATACCACTTTCTTGCATTTCTTTGGTGTTATTTCCCTCACGCTTTTGGATTTGTTTGAACTTGACCAGTATCTTTCAGAGACAAGGTCACGTCTGATTTGACTGGCATCAGGTCTGTCTTTGGATATACTCCGGTCTCTGTGTCCAGATTCCACACGTGTCTTTCTGACAACCAGATTTGGGTTGCTGGACCTACCCTGTGTGTGACCAGAGGGTGTCCCTTGTGACAGCAGTGCCGTATTGACTTCACAAGACTGTGAGTACTCAAAGGGATTGAATGTCTGAAGGATATTGGATTGTTTCACAAAGTGCAGCTTCCTTCCACTTGATGGTGAACACATACCTTTTACAAGTTTTACTCTCTTCTCTGTTTTCACCCTGTGGTCTACTGTATTATATCTCCCATTAGACAATATGTTATCTCTACTTGGAAACTTCTTGAGATCTCTAACCAATTCCTTTCCAGTTTTGACTTGTCCTTTGATTAGTCCAAATGATCCCTGCTCATACTTTATTTCCTGATTAGACTTCACATGATGGTGACGTCGTTTATTTCCTGTATGTGTCTTTGGTCTTCGGTCTTGGCTTGGATTGTGCTCAACCTTCAAACTATCAAAGCTTTTTGATGTACTCAGACGTACTTGTTCCTGTTGATCCAATCCGGTGTCTGCCCTCATGTTCAGAACCCAATTTAGGCACCTTTGCATCCGATACTCCTGGGTCTTTTGATTTTCTACATGCAAGCGTGCCGATGGTGTTCTTTTCACAGGACCACTGTTATTAGAGCAGCTGTCACTGATGTTACCCGTACCATTAGGGACAGACTTTACCACCTTTCTTTCACTTCTTGGTTTGCGTTGATTTGATTGAATCGTTTTCATTATGTTTACATTTTCTCTGAGTGGTCTGAAGTTGTGCCCACCACTTGAAAGCCTCTTAGGTGAATGTTCACTTTTAGGAATGGATTTCCGTAAACTTGTTGCCATTTTTACTCTCTCCTTGATCTGTTCATAAGAGTGATGTCGTTGTCTCCTTTCATTGCTTGAGTTTCCATGACGTTGCATACTGTCATGATACCTGGCTGTGAAATGATATTCTCTACCCGACCGATGATCAACTTTGTTTTTGTTTTTCCTCTCACTGTAAAATGTTGAGTTAAAATCTGTATCTCTAGCACTATTTGACTTAATAACAGGTGTAGTGCCTGGGATGTCGGAGTGCCTACCATCCTTGTGAGCATAGGATTTTCTATCTTCATGTGTGTATATGTCGAATTTCACATGTTTTTGATCTGCATCAGGCGTCTTGTCCTCATATAAGTCACAGTCCACATCGTCTTCAAAAAAGGCTGATTTCTGAAGATAAGAGTTCTGACTTTCATTGTGGTCAAAACTGACTTCATCCTCCCAAGAGAGGGAGTTCGTATCGGCGTCATCATTCAGGTCTTGCATGATGGCTTTGTGTAAGCTGTTAGCATACCCGAATCCACTTGCATTCTTCAACTCATCAAAGTCCATACAAAGAATGTCGTCCGGTATGTCTGCAAAACAAGTTATTTCACACATCAAGAAAGACACAAATTTCTGACAAAAGGCAGAGTTGTCAGCACAGCCATTATTGACAATAGTTTATGTGAAAATAATAGAAACCTATACTGATAAGTTGCCTTCCTGCAAGTGTAAATAATCTGATATGCATTTAGGAAATTTCAAGCAAACTCAGAGAACAAACATTAAAAGTGACAGTGCTGGTGGTTAAGATTCTAAACGATTATTCATTTTTAAATTTAAAAAGTTACGGTACCAGTAATCTATGCTTAAATATTACCATGGCTGATTTCAATATGCATACTTTACAACTGTAAACCTGATGTACCTGTAAAAGAATTTTGAAATATTTACCCCTGGGTATTTACACAATTTTCAAGTTGGCTGTAATATTTCATGAAATGATATATCATGTTACGGTGGAATGTGCCTTTCGGAAAGATGTAATTCGGACTCTTAAACTTTTACAATATTCTTTCGGCCTACCACTTGAGAGTGCTAGTTTTGAAACTTATGGAGTAAAAATTTTTCAACGGCTTAGTTTTGTGAAAATTGGGAATTGTATTTTCCCTGATAGAGATAACACAGGGAGGGAGGCCATTTTGAGTTTAAAATATTGGTAAAGGTTGGGTGATTTGTTTCTTGGTACCAAAATTTGCATGGCAATCTATGATTTTAATTCTTGATTTTGAAAGAGAGTGGTGGTAAGGTTGCTTGAGGATCTTTCATTTTCAAGGCATGAACTACCTTAAAATACTGCTTTGATTCACTCAAATTTGTACATCAACAAAAAGTTGTGTGTGTAGAGTAAAAATTGTCCCATAATATTCAGTTATTAGTGTCATACCTTGGAAGTTTGAATTTTCTATTTCTAGATCCTGAAAATGTGTAGGTGGTTTCCCATGTCTTGGGGACACTGTCAGATCAATCACACGGTCAGAATCATTATCTTCACTTGAAGGACCTCCCTCATCACCATCACCACCACCATTGTCATCATCATCATCGTCATCGTCATCATCTTCATCATCATCATCATCTTCTTCATCATCATAGTCATCAAAGAGTTTCTAAAATGAATTATCAAAATAATTCAAGTATGTCATTTATCACTGATCTGTAAAGTAGTGGTACAATACCCATACATTGTATATCAGCACAACCACAATGTTTCTACTTGGGATGCATGGTGTTTTTCAGACTCAGTAATCCCTAGAGATCATGTAAATGGGTGGTACAAACAAATCTAGGTGTACAAGTGCACATGGAAATAAATGCATTTCATCATGTGTTTCTGCTCTGTGCTTTTGTTTGTACCATGGGCCATTTGAATTTCAGATTTTAACTATTTTATAAGTATTTCGATATTTTGTCAAAATGAAGACATACCATGAATATTTGAACCTTTATTGTCAGCGAGACCGCTTTATCCAGGTTAGGATAGATTTAGCTTGGTATCTTGTACTTTGGTTACTCCATGAGGGTAGAAATATGGCTGGGAACACTGAGTACCCTCCTTGCATTTAACAGGCTGTATTGATAAAGGCACTATAGTCGCCTATATTCTATGTTGGTTGAGTTTTTCAAGTCAAGGAATACACCTGGCAATTTTAAAACAATGATCTTCTAAAAGAATACTTGTGGTTTAGGGAAACATACCACACACAATATGCAATGTCAATTTGCCAAATGTTCAGTGCAAAAATACCCTGATCTGTTAACAGTCTACGCTTCAAGTTCATTCAACAGAAGGACTGTCATGAAATTTACAAAATTTAAGTAATTTTGATTTCAGGCAGGGGCCAAGCATGATAAAATACACACATCAAAAAAGAAACCCCGGTAATATTTCTGTTGTTCCCTGACACAATTGCATTGATAAACTGAGGGGAACCCTAGTAGAATTTAGTGGTTATCAACCTTAAATAAAACACTGAAATATCTGTGATAGGCCTGACACTTAAAGGGTCAGTAATTCTAACTTCTGATGATATTTTCATTATTTTTATTTTATAAATCAATTGCAACTTCTTATCCTACTCCCAAAAGAATGCTGAAACACCCACTATTTAGCTTGTCAACTTAGTGTCTATGTGTGTAGAAAGCATTGTTATTGTTTAAATTCCAATAATAGTCCGGACCAGAATTCACCTGTCAACAATAACATTGCAGTTTACACATGTACAGCTTGGGTTGACAAGCTAAATCCTGTGTATATCAACATGCCTTGGCGAGTTCTAGGAATTATGGTTGACATTAAAAACAAAAATGGTGAAAAAATTGTCAAAAGGTAACATTACTGGCCCTTTAGATAGAAATCATTCAGAGTTATTTTGTGCAATTCCTTAGAACTGCTTGTCTCCATGGATGGCAAATTATAACTTGGATTTTAACAATAATAAAACCTCACCGTCAGATAATCGTTTCCTCCAATAGTTTCTTCTGTAATTCAGGGAAAAAGAAAGTCTGTTAGTATTTAGTAGCATATTTAATTTGCCACAAGATACATCTATGACAGTGGACAAGTCAATTCTGTTTCTAACAATAATTGCTGATCAAATTATTTCATAATTGCAAAAAAAGACAAGATCACAAAGACAGATAAAGTCTGATGATGCCAGTGTATGAGCTAACCTTTTCACCACCATGGTTTTGCCCAAACCCATTGTTATCTATGACGATTGTGGAACTGTTCACAAGGAAATGGGGTGAACATGGTAAGCAAAGCAGACAGATTGGCCTGTATGTATGAAAGACTAAAGGCAACACTAAGGAAATATTTGTATCAAACCTAACAGTTAGATATTTACTTTTTTATCAACAATGACATAAAAATGTATCAGGCTTGCTCTGTCATTCTATTTAGTACATGCAACTAAATATGACATTGGGTATACAACAAGATAATAAAACTTATAAGCTCAGGTTATTATGACCCTGTAAATAAAGAGAAATTAACAACTGTATTGTACCTGTACAGTCACCGTATTTATTTGCTATGAAACTTACTTCCATATTTAATGACTTCCATACTGCTCCAAATAATTTCATCATCATCATCAAATGGTTGATTGTACTGTTGTCAAAAGTAGAAGAACAGGAAAAAATTAAAGTCAGCAGTAGACTGCCCCCCTCCAGTTACTTGGCTTGTCTCGTCAATTACTGTCTGGCAAAGTGTGGGCAAAAGGTGTTCATCCCACAATCCAAGTACACCTAGCCTGACAGTCTGCTGAAGTTCATTCCTTCAAATTATTGTTTTGACATTTATATGCCCACGGACTTGGAGCAAGTCTAAATCAGCAGTAAAAGCTCATATTTGTAGTTTGTTTATTTCATTGCTGGTTTACTTCAGCAGAGTGTGCTACAAAATTGTTCTACACAATTGTATGTCTGGCGGTTGAATATGAAATTCATTGCAGTAATATAACATAAGACTAACTTCACTATGACATTTCTCACAGTCCTGAACTCATTGGCATCAGGAAAAACATGGGGCTGGCTGTTTATATACATCCAGTTGGATGACACCCTCCGAGGAGCAGACTGTTTTACGTTCAATAACATGCTTGATGCCGTCCCAAGCATGGCCTAAGGAGGACAACAAGGATCCCAGTGTAAAATAAGTCCATCTAACATTTCGCCACTCAGTCAAGGGTAACATTTTACAATGTTTGCATACTTCCATACTTCAACAAAGACAAGTATTTGGTCATACATGAACCTATTCACAGGTAGGTTTGTGGAGCTCATACTTTTATCCCAGTTGTATTACCATAAGACACTGAAAGACCTCCAGTCCCCTCCTGTGCAGACAAGAACAAGTTTACTCCACCTACTACACATATATCAATCAGAGTAGACAGACGACAGTCCCTTGTGCATTTTTCTGTCTAATATTGATGTAGTCTCTCGCACGTCCGTGGGATTTGCAAGCGCAGACAGCGTGAGCTGGGAAAGCACAAGGGCCTGTCCTCATCCGCTGCACCCTCAATGTCAACAACAGGGAAAAGCTTTTTGTACCTGACACAGAAGAAATGACAGGTGAAGTGGGTCTTATGTCAGCCTGTCACGACATGGCCAGTTGGAAACAGTGCATCAAAGCAGCATGTGACAGTAAAACCTAGGAGGAACTCGGATATTCGTGCTGCAAAGACTTTAGGAGACAAGTTATTGACGGTTATGCTGCCTCTGCCTCCGCCCTGTTCTCAACGTCGTATCTCTTGAATAACCTGCAAACAAGGACAGTCCTTGTGCCTGCAGCACTCGCAGTAATGTCTGCAGCATTCCAAGCTCGCACTTTTGGCGCTACACTTGCGAATGCCCCATATATGCACAAGTGACTGTTGACAGTCTACAATCATAGTAAAAAAATGTAAAATTGGAAAACTGGATACATGTAAAACAACAGGAAGAGTATGGTGTTGAGATCTGGTGCATGAGTGCGACTACATCAGATGTTCTGAAAATGGGGCACTAGAAGGGAACACCAAAATTGAAATGCAATGACTGTTGATGCATTTTTCTTTTTATTTCATGTCTGTATGCAATCTTTTCTGTTTTTCCTGCACCCTTGGCAGTTTTTTCAAAGACAACCTCTTAGAATTTTTTTTCAAAATCTTTCAAGCCTCACAGGATATCAAATGGTCTACCACGTAGATTTACAATCTTTTGTGGAGTAGAAATAAAGTGAAAACTAAAAAACTAAAATTTGACCTTTTGCTATGAAACTGACCACCTAAATTACCGTAGTTGCAATACGGTAGAAGTTTTGCTTGGGTTGGATGACGGCAAATCCAGTCGACTCTGGAAAGGAATATTCTGGGGATACCTGTGTAGCATAGAAAAATGTTACACAGGGGTCGTCCTCGCGCTGTACCTAACCACAGCTCGGGCAACTGTGGCCAATCGGAAGGCAAACCTACCGGATACCCTTTCGGATAGGAGAGATCCGAGGCTCTGTGTTTGCCGTCCGACCCATAACCTCAGGTAAACCTCGTCATAGAATTGCCCCATTAGAAAAATGAACGCTTTTTCGGGTACATGTCACATTTTACAACTTTTGAAAACTATGATCGGAGAGCACCTAGTAACGACCACTACCACCAGAGTTGCTGCAGTTTCGGACTACAGTACGGAACTCCCGGACGGAACTGCGCCGTCTGCAGCAACTACCGAAGGATACCAGATGACTGAACTCTAAACCGGTGGAGTAGAATGAGGAGGATAAAAGAACAACATTATAATATAATCAAGAAAACATCCATTTTATCCTCTTACCTTATCTAAAATGCTGTTCCAACGTTCCCTGAAACTCATATGAGAGTTCTGCAGATGAGATCTAAAATTGCCAGCCATATTTGTTTTCAAGCGTCGCGGGTTAGCTACATCGAAACCGAGGCTGATATCTCTCCGGCGTTGCACTGCAGTACATTACGCCCTCTTGACTTTGGGCCGGGTGGTGTGTAGGTGTAATATTTGTGACGTCATTTTCAAAGATGGCGCAGTCCTTGTCGGATGAAGAATTCCAGCGGATGCAGGTAAATGCCTCATAAATGCGATGGATGAACGAGAAAAGGGAGTTTCTTCCATTGTGAATTGCCTTAAAGACTTCATACGAATACAAAGAAATCAATGACTGGGAGGGACATGGTGAATTAATTAACGTTTTTGGAACTGTTTTGGAAGTGAATGACTATCCGAACTGGGCTGTACACAGGCACTCGACTCAAGATGCAATGCAAGCAAAACCGTCACTCATGCAACCAGACGGTTTTGCTTGCATTGAGTCGAATGCCTGTGGGAATGTAGCAGGGCGCTTGACTCAACCTGACGAATTCACAAATGTAATTGCCAGCCGATGAAACCGGTGTTTTTACGCTTGTTAGGTCGATCGCCTGTGGGCAGATCTGAGGAAGAGGCACTTGGTTGGTGAACGTTGGAGTATCCAACGTGATATGCTGAATAAAAGAACACTCCAAGCGCCTGTGGTGAAAAGGGCAACCTCATTATTAGGTCATAGTGAGAGTCATACACAGCACCCAACACTCACAGACCTGTCTACAGAGCTAAACACATGATCAGCGTAACCCGTGGTTCAAAAATAAGGTTTTGGGTTGTAGGCTATCATTTTATAAGTTTCGACAAGTAGTAGTGGTCTTTTTTATATTGAAATATTGTTTGATTGTAGTAATTGTAGCAATTTCCCAACAGAAGTGATGGGCCGTTTTCGGACGGAAATGGGCAGTGACTAGTAGTATGATCATACAATCAGGGTTGCTATTGGTTCAAAAATCAACGTTTTTGGGGTCTTGGACTGTACGTCATTTGTTGGTTTTGATAAATAATAGTGGTCTTTGGTATTGGAATACCGACTGAGTACAGTAATTGAAAGGTTAATTTCCTGACGGGCAGTGGACAGGTAGGGACTGGCAGTAATTAGTTTGACCTGTAGCCAACAGCATTTTCCAAATTTTCTATCATACCGAAAATGAAGAAGGGAGCAACCTCCATCACGATGCACGTTTGTGATAAGCATTCCATAAGGTCTGTAATATTAAAACATGGTGGATTGACCCCTGTTTTACAACTTGCTCATGCAACTATGCCTCTATTGTGTTTTAGGGTCAACCCAAATTTTGCAGCAATGAACATCTGCGCTGTATATTTCAAACTGGTTTCTGACATGATATGGTGTCCATTTGTAATTGGATTACCATTTTGGTAGTTTTTGAAGATGCCAACATATCACACACAGTCTGTTTAAAATTGTGAGATAGTGGTACTTCCTCATGGTACAAACCCTGTTTGAAAGTTATTTGATGACAGTCACTAAAGTTTACTTCTTCTTTTGCTATTTTAAGATTGATACTGCTGCATGTTAGTTGGAAATATGTCCATCAGGGGTTTTAACATGCAGTTTACACTGGCACATGGTTGTGAATGCTTAACCAGAGGATATTGTACTTAACCCTTTTCCTGCCAAGTCCATATTTCACCACCAGGTCAAGATGGTTAAAATTAATGAAACAACATATTCCATATGGTGTATTTTAACATAATTTATGCTGTATATTTGAAAGCTGTTGAAAACATAAATACTGTATACTTGATTTTTTGGACTAAAGATGCTATAACATACCAAGCCAATTGGGTGAAAATACGTCATTTTTGGGCTCAATACTGCTTTTCACTGACTTGGCTGATGGGGAAGTGATACTGTCTGGCAGGAAAAGGGTTAAATATTGTTTCACAAAAATCATCTGTTGTCCCGCTTTTTTTTGGTCAGCGGGACACAATGTCCCACAATTTTTTTTTCTGGTGAGAACACTGAGTACTAGCAGTACTAGCTGTCTGGATAAACTGCTTCTCAGATATTTGAAGCGGGACCTGTGTTTTTATCCGTTTTCGGTTTGTTTTGAATCATGAGTTTTCCAATTACGAAATTCTAAACCAGGTAAGGGAAAAATACACAGCATCTGAAACCATGTAAGTAGCATCTGTCCACAAAAGTGAAGTACCTGCAAGACTTGTTGCTATCAATCGTCAATTTCACTTGGTTTTTGAACTGACTGTCAAGTGGAGAAAATTTAACAGATAAAGTTGCCATGGCAAATGCCAATTCTAAAAGTTGCTTGAAACATTCCAGAATTTACACTATACAGCACAGACAAGTTAACTTTAAACAGGAGAATGCAAAAGGGTACGGAAACATGACAAAAATTGTACCCATTAAAACACATTTTAATGCCCTGAAATATGGTAAACCGATGAATAGGAATGTTAAAACAAGTCAAGTCATTTTTAAGCATATCAATCAATGTTCTTACCATTTCACTGAAATGTTCACTGAATTGATGGTATTATCAGTCATGATTGTGTAAGTGTTCATTTAACTGGTGGCATTATCATGTTGTTAGAGGAAGCCGATTTGGTAAACTTTATGTTATAAGGGTGGATATAATCAATATTTCTACGCACCATTGCTGGCTTGCAGTTGACTACCATGGCCTATTCACATAATATTCTAAAAGTGTTTTACATGTACAGTCCTAGACTTCTCTGTGTTGTGCCTTGAAATTTTTGTTGTAATCAATATGTAATTGTAAGAGTTCTATATCCATTCTGTTTTTGTCATTGCCATATTTTCTGTGTTAAAGAATCAGCTGCTGGAACTCCGCACCGCAAACTATCAATTGGTTGACCAAAACAGACAACAGTCATCAGGTCAGTTACAGTAATATATACCCACAGAACAATGATTACTTTATTCACTGTAATAGTTAACATGTACCCTGCCAGGTCCATCACTCACACATCTGCCAAGTCAGCAAAAAGCAGTATTGAGCCAAAACCTACACCTATTTTTCGGCAGGTATGTCATAGCAGGTCAAGTCAAGTAAAAGTCATGTTTACAGTATCTATGTATGGATTTCATGATTTCAGGGTCAATGAAATGTTCAAGTCTTTGTGAAATGCAACATATGGGACATGTCATGCCTCACTGGTTTTTATCCAACATGACCTGATATTGACAGATGAACTTGGCAGCATAAAGATTAGTCACTCTATTGACTGCCAGTGAAAGTAGGACATGTCACGACAATAGTTTAATGATACATGTACATGTATTTGTTAGTACCTGATGTATCACAACAAAGACTTGTTCAGTCAAATCACAGTCCCTCCACAAAAAGGACCGTGGTCAAATATGGATACCCTTACCTGTGAAAACCAGAGCAACAATAAAATGCCGTATATTTTCAAAGTTCAATGATAATGCTCACGATGAAAAAGCCTTTATTAGCCTTTCTGAATACACCAGTACATTTTGACTTTGTCTGACAGAGCTTGCAAGCCTCCGGACAACAGCAGCGTCTCTTGAGAAAGAGTTGCAAAAAGCTAACAAGGTAAGGTTGAATGACATACGCACCCCTCAAACACCACGTTATGTTTTTACGTAGTGAAAGCCTACTTATTGTGAACAGGCTTTGTGCTAGACTCATACTGTAGATCTGTGTTCTTTTACAGTATTGTATTTGTAACTGTGTTACCCTACATGTCATGTTTCTCTGATGAAGGTAATGATGTAAGTTTCCATCTGAAGTGTGAAGGAATTTCTCATTATGGTTTTTACATCAGTAAATTTTTCTTTGAGATTTCATTTCGACTGTAAGCATATCAGTGCTCTCTGATACTTCCACTCTACATATCCCCAACAACAAGTGACATGCATATTTTGGGTGGGTTACATTATTGAGTAGTGTCATTGTCTTTACAATTAGCTATTACCGGTATGGTAGCAAGGCAGTTAAATGACCAAAGTGTTACATTGTTGTATTTGTTGATAACCAAAGTAAAGTTTGTTCATTTTACGCATCACTTTATTATTTTTGAAGTCATGAACTTTATTGATATTCAACTACAAAGAACACTGTCCTCTGAGTCTAAATTTGCAGTAAC
>LD342638.1:232320-249424 GCA_001465055.1 Ptychodera flava | reverse complement strand
CATGTTTTCTGTGTTGTAGAATCAGCTGCTGGAACTCCGCACCGCAAACTATCAATTGGTTGACCAAAACAGACAACAGTCATCAGGTCAGTTACAGTAAATATATAGCTTCAGAACAATGATTACCGTTACTTTATTCATTGTAATAGTTAACATGTACCCAGCCATGCCTTTCACTCACCCATCTGCCAAGTCAGCAAAAAGCAGTATTGAGCTAAAACCTACACCTATTTTTCGACAGGTATGTCATAGCAGGTCAAGTCAAGTAAAAATAATGTGTACAGTATCTATGTATAGATTTCATGATTCCAGGGTCAGTGAAATTTTAGTAAAGTCTTTGAAAAATGCAACATATGGGACATGTCATGCCTCACTGCTTTATATCCAACATGACCTGATATTGACAGATGAACTTGGCAGCATAAAGATTAGTCACAGTATTGACTGCCAGTGAAAGTAGGACATGTCATGACAATAGTTTAATGATACATGTATTTGTTAGTACCCGATGTATCACAACAAAGACTCGTTCAGTCAAATCACGGTCCCTCCACAAAAAGGACCGTGGTCAAATATGGATACCCTTACCTGTAAAAACCAGAGCAACTATAAAATGCCATATATTTTCAAAGTTCAATGATAATGCTCACCCTGGATGAAAAAAGCCTTTATTAGCCTTTCTGAATACACAAGTACATTTTGACTTTGTCTGACAGAGCTTGCAAGCCTCCGGACAACAGCAACGTCTCTGGAGAAAGAGTTGCAAAAAGCTAACAAGGTAAGATTGAATGACATAAGCCCCCTCAAACACCATGTTATGTTTTTACATAGTGAAAGCCTACTTATTGTGAACAGACTTTGTGCTAGACTCATACTGTAGATTTTCTGTTCTTTCACGGTAATGTATTTGTAACTGTGGCACATGTCACGTTTCCCTGATGAAGGTATACGTTGAACTCTGAAGGAATTTCCCGGTATAGTTTTTACATGAGTAAATTTTTCTTTGAGATTTCATCTCGACTGTAAGCATATCAGTGCTCTCTGATACTTCCGCTCTACATATCCCCAACAACAAGTGACATGCATATTTTGGATGGGTTACATTATTGAGTAGTGTCATTGTCTTTACAATTAGCTATTACCGGTATGGTAGCAAGGCAGTTAAATGACCAAAGTGTTAAAGTAACATGTATGTCAGTCAGTGGTGGTTGGTATCACTGATGTCTTTATAATCCTTCTATCTGTTGTACTGTAATTAACTTATATTTTCTTCAATAGTCACTCATTTGTGATCGGCAGAAAGTGGCTGTAAATATGATTGTTTATTTTTCTATTTCAGACAATCTCTAAGAGCAAGAAAGCACAGGTATGTTGATTTCACATTTTTTGCTTCTTTTGGTGTCACATTCTACACTTTGGATCAAATCTAGCAGTCTTAGATCTGAAACAACAAAATTTGTTTTTGTTGACCAGTTAATTTGCTGATTCACTGCGCCAAGGGCCTAGTGAATCTTAATGCTTTTCATGATACAAATGTATGCAAGACCAACAAACTAGACTGCAAGACGAGCCAAGTAGACTGCTGTATGTAAGTTTATACTGGTCTAGGGACTAATGATTATGAAATGGGTTTTCTCACACCTGTAAATGTGCAGGTGAATATATGAATTTCAATATAGTTATACCCTGTGTCCAACCTGTGGCTATCCATCACCAAGTTTAAGGTCATTGATGCCCAAGATCTTCCACCTTCCCTTTTTGGCTGTGATATGTCAATATTTATCCATTAAAATGATCAAAACTGAGCTGTTATATTATTCAGCAGTTGATAATTATCAACAGAAATCTGTATAAAGTGATTTACAAAGGTACTCAGCTCTGTAGAGTCATATTGTGTAGTCATGGTTTTCTTTAATAGAAGAAGGTGACATTGTTATGTGTGTGTATATATTGCCTTTTTGCACAGGAGTATGACATCTTACTGACTGAAAATGAACAACTTCAAATGAAGATGGTCGGCCAGGAGGATGACTTCAAGTTACAGAACAGCACCATGATGCAGGAACTGTCAATGGTTAGTAGTTCCCCAGTTGTTATCTGTATAAATTCAGACTTTTGTAAATTGGATGCAGCCGATCAACTTTTCCACACCTGCACTTGTGGTTTTTGTAAGGACATAATTGAGACAGCGCATGTCATCAGCTAGCATTTTGCACACTGTCTATTACGTCAGTAGAGGTATTTTCATCAAAGTACATGTATGTAGATTTGATGTTATGCCATTTGTAGTATAACAAATTGAATGTTTGTAAGCAGCATAAAGGCAAACATGTGTTTCTATATTTTGTCGCTAGGTGGCACTGTCACTTCCTCAGTGATATTACAGCATGTTTCCTGAACTTTAGAAACGTAATGCTGAAAACTGGTGCGTCACATGGTGAATTCAAGCCTTATTGAGCATTCTGCCTCGTTAGCTCAATGATTTTCTGAATATGTTTGTCTTGTTATAATGTAGTTGTATGACAAGAATGAAAAACTGGAAAGAGAAAAGAAAGCTTTGGAAGAGGGCCAAGGTCAAGATCACCAGGCTGACATACGCAGACTTCAAGCCACAAATTCTGCTTTACAGAAAAACTTGGAGGATTTACAAGAAAGACATCAGCGTGAAATTAACTCTCTCAAGCAGACAGTCAGGTTGGTGTTGAGTCAGTAGTTCTCATGGCTGTATTGAATTACATTGTATTCTTGCCTGCATGTGAATATATTGCAATGCACTGTGCTTTTATTGTGGTCATATAGTATGTATACTGTGGCAAGTGTGTATTACCCACCATACTCCTTACTACAACCATGGCAACATGCTGTTTTCACTTTTGTTTTCACTGAAAATAGAGCTTTACTGAAAACAGACGTCCCAACCAACAAGTAATTTGAAATTACATATTCATATTCCTTGCTTGGGTCAGATCAAAACAAGGGTGTCAATTGTGAATCACAATAAAATAATACTTTGCAATTTGAGATGACATAGTGATTTAATAATAATGACAAAGTAATCAGCTAGGTTGATAATCTGTAATTCTGGATGTAAAATTTCTGAAGTATTGATGTGCAAGACATTTCTGATCATTAATTAATCACTTTTACTAGTCACTCTAAAGATGGCAAAATTTTACTGTTGGACTCATAATTGTGTGGTAACTGTGGTTTTTCACCTGTGACCTCGTTTCTTCATTTTTAGTTCCTTAAGTCAGACAAGTACAGTGAGCACAACTCCTGAAGGAGATAGCTCAAGGTAAAATACATTTTGTCGGCACTGTCACTCACCGGTAATCTTTCTCTTTTGACTGTCAGAATCAATTTCCTCTAAAACAGCAGTTTTATGTTACCAGTAAATATGAAACAGTTTACAATCAAAATAAACTTTGATGTTATACTAGTTATTTTAAACCAGTCTTTAATAATGACTTTTTGCCAGTGGTGTGTATCTACCCTCTGTCTTTCAGTGTTGTGTGATGGCTTGCTTCTTTAACCCATATCCTGCCATGCCTGTTACTTCCTTATCAGCCAAGTCAGTGAAAAGTGGTATTGAGCCAAAAACCCTAAACATATGTTCACCTACTTGGTATGGTATGCTATAGACAGGTTAAGTCAGTAAAAATCATGTTTAAAATAGCTCTGTTTTCAGGGACCTTCTAATATTCAAGTCCTCATTTACATGTAGCATACGGAACGTATTATGCCTGCATACCAGCTTTAACTAACTTGACCTGATTTTGAAATGTGAACTTGGCAGGATAAGGGTTAAAATGCTACAAAACATACAGCATGCTCTCTGCTGCTTATTTACAACTTTTTTGCTTTTTTGATAGTTATGTAATCTCTTTAAAATTTCTAACAACACTGTGGTGTCACTATACCATTGTTTATTTAGTTTACTCATTTGCACAGGCAATTAGTGTGTACTCAATTCAGAATAATTCCAATTTTAATACCACAAAACAAAAACACAAACACACTTCTCTTCTGACTTGATACAAGTGATAATGTTTTACTCAATGTGAATATTTCAGTCAGGCTTCTATTATGATGAACAATTATCTGCCATGATATTGTACCTTGTACATCATGATCAGATTGTTATGGCGTAATTATTAGCACATAATGGAGGTTTCCAAGATAACAGTGCACATCATTCTACTAAAACAACCACTATCATTATAAGATTCTTTTTGAACATATTATATACATTGACATAGTTAAAATGTCTATGCTGCTCTGCACTTGCATCAGAAATTAACTTGAAATGATTCCAATATTGATGACATCAGTTACGAAACTTTTCACATATTTTAAGGCATGAGAAGGTGTGAAAGGTACATTCACAGATTTAGAATAATGCTATCTGTCAGTGTCTGATCTTTTAACAAAATGTAACTTGCTAATAGTTCTGTGCATATTTATGCCCTTCAAGCTGAGATGTCTATTTAGAATTATATCTATCTAAAGACCTTAAGTTCAAATTTTTGTCAGTATGTTTGTAGGTTTGGTACAAATTCTCACACTTCATACTATTCATTCCCTAAACACATAGTGTCATTTGTATTGATCTAAGTTTACAAACTGTTCTCTCTCTACCAGAGAAAATCATGATGGAAGGACAGAAGACACAACAGGTAAAGAAAAGTGTAATGTAATAGCTATTCAATGTGTAGTGGTCAAAAATTGGAATTTGTTGTTTTATAGTCAGGAAATTCAAATTCATTGACAATCTGATAGTCACTGGACAAAATTAAATCACTGGCTCAGCAAAGCGGTTGGATTCAATAACAAGTTGTGATATTTGAGACTGTAATAATAATGTGATCAATTCCTTCAAGTCAAAGATCAGAGAAATAAACCCATTTTGTTCTTTTCTAATAGATGCAGCTCAGTCCATTGGCAATAGCCCACAGGTAATTTCTTTTTCTCTTTTTTGTCTAAATTAACTCTTCCATATCAATAAAGTGCTCAAGGTTAATGCTCTTGCTGATATGCTGTGAAGAACTCATGAAATAATTAAGATTATTATTACAAGTGCTACAAACTTATATGTAATTAATCTCAGTCATGGGATACAAGTCCCTGGTCTGCCTGCACGTACGTGCATGGACACAGTTAATGTTTTCCCAGATAGTAACATCAACTCCAAAAAAGTCCAGAGCAACTTTATGTATTTAACAGACAGATTCAGACCTGATGAAGATGTATTTGATGTTGATAGGAAAAGTGTACTTGAACTTTACAAAACAGACTCTGATTCAATACAATAAATTAGGTATTGTTTCCAAGAACAAATTGTGTACTTCTGTGACAAGTAGAGATATAGATAAGTGTGCTTATTCAATGAAAACAAACCTGTATAAATGTCTCTTTATAATATTTTTCACAGAGTGAAGAACAGAGCAATAAAATTGATCAGCTCCGGAAAGAATTGAACGGTAATTATGCTTTGAAATCTTGTCATGGTGAATATTTGGTATTTTAATTGAATTCAATCAGAAAGGAAATATCATAGAACAAGGACTGTGGTAGGACACATAGCTTTCAAGAGAAACTGTGTGGCACTGCGTGTTTTACATTGTGCCTGAGGTCTAGTACCAGCTTTTTTAGTGTGTGTGTATGTGTGTAACAATGTATGTATGTAGGTGTATGAGTGTGTGTGTATATGTATGTGTGTGTATATGTATGTGGTGCAATGGAAAAGTAAATAATGTTAAAGCAACAGAGTTTGGAGTAGAGCAGAAAGAGAATTAGGATTTTGATGTATTACAGTACAACAGCGCATATCAAAACACTGTTAGTTTGCACACAATGCATGTGCATTGTTGCTGTGGAAAGAAAGGCAAAACCACTTTCTAGCACTGTCAAAAGTTTAGTGTGTAATGGCTCTTGTATCTGTTTTCTCTCTGGTAGAATTGAGACTCAGCAAGGATACTGAAAGGGAAGAAAATAAAATGTTGAAGGAACAGCTTGCCACACTAGAAGTAAGAACAACTTACATTATTTTGTGTGATTGCTTGTACCGTATCATGTTCACAATCTTGTAGATTAACTATCATGATCAGACTGCACAGACTATAAAGAGATCAAAAGTCCTGATAGAAAACAAATATTCAACATGATGAGATATGACATAGTAATGATAAAACAAGACATCATTCTTTGTCATGAAAACAAACTAAAATATCATTATACAGGTTAGACAACTCTTTCTTTGCCTGTGTCATTGCCCTGGACTTTTCAAACTTTATCCAGTGATCTATGTTATCCTTCAGAAGTCCAAAAATTTGATCTTGTTATAAATCTGAAATGAGAGGATAAGGATGAGGATCATATTCAAGTTAGTTGATTTAAAGATGCTGTTTATTCTCGACAGAAACAGTACAAAACAGAAACGACCAGCACTTCAACAGAACTCACTAAGGTAGGTTTGATTTAATAAGTGGGAGAAACTTTTAATAACACAAGAACTATGTAATGTCACTTTTTATTTTTTGTGAGAATGATTAAGAAATTATGTACATACACATGTACTTTTAGTGTTATTTGAAATACATTGTTATTGTATAAGAAATTTAAGGGGCTAGCAAATAGACTTGCGGGCAGGAAAACAAGCCACTGGTATTGTTCTCTCTTTGAATGAAGATAAATTGTCTTTGTCTAAACCTATGTCCTGTTAAGAGACAAATTGTTGCTGTAGTGGGATGATGTATAGTTGATATTTATTTCACTTTTTTGCCTCAGATTGAAAATCACAAATGATCCTATAGTATTTCACAACTCCACAACATTTTGTGCCTAGCATTTGTATGCAGAATCTACACCTGTATGCATTTATGTACAGCTTGTCTGCTAACAAATATTGAAATTTTAGACAATACATCGATGATAAAATGAAAACAAAATGCAAAGCTCCCTCTATCATCTACTGAATGTTAAAATTTATTTCTTCAGATACAAGAAAAACTCAAGAAGAAACAGGAAAGGTAACACTTTATACAGAGGATATCTCTTATTCATGATTTGTTTCATTCATAGTATGGTTCCTGTAGATGTGAATGAACTTGTGTATAGTTGTGTTCATGTATGTGTGATGTTTTGCTGTCTTTGACATTTGTGTCGTGGAAATGTGCTTTTGGCTATCTACCTCAAAATTGATAAAATTCATGTTCCAAGTTAAGGTAGTTGCATGACTAACCATGTTTGTTTTATAACACGCCTGTATGTAACTTCTTCACCAAACCGTGATGTGTTGCTGTAAGTTCTTTTACGATGTGATAAGTAAGATGTGCTGTACTGTACAACATGTGATATTTTATGGGTTGAAAATTTTTGGTACATGGTGTGAAGTTATGATGAATTTTTCACAGACAATCAAAGCAAAAGCATCATTAAACAAAAAAATCTAATCACATTATCAATTGCATCGAAAGTGTTGTTAACACAGAAAAACTTACTGTACTACTCAACTGGCAGCAGACAGCTCTGAATTGAAGTGGTTTGAATCAGAAATAAAAGCTCACATCATATTCTTAAATGATAATTATTGGCGGTTTATGGTTAATACATGCAGTATGGTGTAATAATTTCCTGTCTTTTTCTTGCAGTTTTCTTCAGTTACAAAATGAAAAGGACAACTTGTATGTAGAAAATCAGTAAGTCATCTCAGTATCTAAATATTGTTTAACTTTTTCATCTTTTAAGTATTTCAAAATAAACGACTGATTGTCAACATTTTCCCCTACACAAGATGAAGGGTGTTGCTATGGTGATGACTCCCTGTCATTGGATTGGTAGCCCAACAATGCTGCAACACTTACCGTAACTTCATGGAGTGCTTTGCCTTAAATGTGAATATTTTATTTTACATAGATCTGTGCATGCCCAGGCATCATCATTGCCACTTGCACAGTGCAAATCTATGAAAAACATGCTTTCAGTTGGAAAATATTCTGTACACTATTGTCTTCATAATCTTTTGCTTCAACTGTTTAACGGTGCTATCACTTCTTGTGGCTGAGGGTTATCATGGTTTAACCTGTACATCATCACAATATGGTACAACCCCTATGTTTTCAATAAGTCTGACAGACCTAAATACATGCAAATCGGGTGAAAGGATGTTAGGGTAGGAGACAAATATTCAGACTTTCAAATTTTTACAATACTTTTCTGACCTAGCACTTGTGTGGGCTCACTTTATAATCGAAAATTAAATTTTTTCTGATGGAGTGAACACAGGGATAGTGGCCCCTTTGAACTTAAAATATTAGTAAATTTAAGTAATTTGTTTCTCTAGTGCCACAATATGCATGTTTGACCCCCTTATTTTCATTCTTGATTTTGAATGAGATTTGTTGAAAGTTTCCTTAAGAAAGTTTGAGCAAAAGTTTAATTTTTGCTGCACATACTACCTTAAGTTGGTATGTGCCTCGAAAGTGAAAGACAAACCTTCCTCAAGGGATCTTTCAACCATACTCTTTAAAAATCAAGAATAAAAATTGTGGTCACTGTGCATATTTTGGTAGTAGAGAAACAAATTACTCCAGATTTACCAGTATTTGAAATTCAAAATGGTGTTAACTCTATGGAGAAAAATGAAATTTTTGATTCTCAAAAAACTGAGCTGGTCAAAATGTTTCTGACATAATGAGCCACTACAAGTGGTAGATCGGAAAAGAATTGTAAAAGTTTGAGAGTCTGCTTAGCTGTCTACAAGATGTGTTGTACCTTAAAGCATATTACAGAGTTCTGGATTATTTGGCTGTTGAAATTGTTGAATATTTGAATAATTATGGCATTTCCTTTTCTTTACAGAAAACAGTTAGAGGTACTCACTGCAGAAAAAGATAAGGAATTAAAAGTAAGTGTTTGGATGTGTATGCATCCCCTGTCTTTTGTGTATTGTTGTTCAATGAAAAAATCTGTGTCTAATCCTAAATTTCTGTCACTTTTTTAAAAAATTGCATTCAGCTGAGAATTGTCACTATCATAATTTGGGTAGGGGGATCACATTAAATGCTTGCCAAATGATTTGAAAGTAGTAAATACTGGGTGTTTTTTCTAAATTGTGATGTGACAAGACTGGTGTGTCATGAACGATTTTGATTTTGATTTCACTTCAGGTATTGATACAACAAAACGATAGGATACAAGCTGAGCTTACCAGGACAAGTCAAGTGAGTTTATGTAGAAATTATTTTATTTGATGACAGTATTTTCTTTATCTTGTGTAATATTTGCAATTTCTACTCTTAAGTTCTGTACATTAGTGTTTTTATGAGCGTAAAACATTTCAACTATTTAATCTTGTTTGGCTTCCATACGGCCAGAGGAAATATTTCAGTCCGTCCCTAGTTGTCAGGAAACATTCTAAAATAGAAAAGACATAATTTGCCCTAGCTGCTATCAGACATCTTCCCATTACCAGTATAATTTTATTCTGCTCATCAGTGTTTTATGATTTCCTTTCAGATTGAAATTTTTATTGATCAATACTGACCTGTCAATATGAAAACAAAAATAAACAATTAGCCATGCTTCAGCGGTGATGATGATAAATATTTTGCATGGCTCATGGATGATGGTAGGGGGTGTTGGACCAGAAGTAACAATTTTTATTTTTCAGTGATGTCAAAATTTCCAGAATAAAGCTCTACATAATTATACAAACTGATCAGCTATCAAAGTGGGAGCGGTTTGGGGATTTGAGGCGAAACTGTAGGAATAAAATTGTTGTCACCCTTTAATCAAGTCTTTTGCTTACCTCATTCTCATTTAAATAGCTTGGTTGTGCAGAAGAAATGCTTAAATTTCAAATATTGACATTTTCTAAATTGTAGTTGCAAACAAGTTACACAGTAGTTGTAGTAGCCGTTATGAGAGTAATCTATTATTATAGGAACAATGAGAGAGTGGTTTACATTTCTTTACAGAGTTTTGATCTATATCAAGACCAGCAGCTTCATAAAATTCAAGAGTTAGAAGCCACAATTCAAACGCTTCAAGTACAGGTAAAACCGACAATTCCAACATCTTCTGAGCAGTTGTTATAAGACAGTATATCAAATATATTTTTTTTTCATAATTTCAGCATTATTGTTAAATTGAGAAGTGCAAAGGTAAACTGTATGTATTAGAGGAAGAGAAAGAAATTTGATGTATCAAAGGTAAAGAAATGAACACAGTTTGTGTTTGTGTCTGTAATAGTCTAAATGTCCGAGTCGATAGTATTTATGCCATTACAGGTTTGTTGTATCGTGGACAGAAATCAAAGTTTTTTTTCAAACAAATATTTGACGTAATACAGAATTATATTTGCCCATTCCTTTACATATTATCTCATTTCAAGTCCTGTGTTTCCATGTGTTTGGTGTGCAATTGTCATAGCTACACACTGTTACATCAACAGTGTCACCTTACAAGAGTTACTGTAACAGAGCTGTTTATGCAGCATACAGTCAGTTGGATTTTTTATACAGGTGTATTTGTAACACTTTTTTCATGCTGATTGTCAACACATTGTGTAGTCGTATGGTAGAGCAGTATTTACATTTATGTGTATTGTTACCACAAATTCACATACCCATACCCTTATAGATGAATAAGTACATGTATTCCATGCCTCGTACATTGGACATCGCATGCTTCATAGGATTTGATGGTAACTCATCTTTTGACTGAAAGTGAACCGAAACTGTTTCCACCATGATAATGGGGATTAAGAAATGTTCAAATTACATGTTTTATATACTTGGGAAATCCAGTTTATAGAAAATTATGCATGAAAAATCAGTTAACTGCGTAACAGTGATTTAAATATATCAATGCGCCATTCAGTGATGAAAATTATGGGACTGTTTTAACGGAGTTAGGTCCAACAAGGAAATAAAGCATATGATCGTCATTTGCAAATGAATCAGAACATTGGGGAGTGAAACTTTTAAGAGAGACATGTAATAAAAACATTACAGTCCAAACAAGGTTCTATGTACCCTGGAGGCAGGAGACCATTTGCCCTCCTGAAGTTGGGGAAATGATCACCTACCCTCAGGCACCTTTTGGTTATAATATATAGTATTTGGTATGACGTAGCAAAGGATTATTATGCCTGTTTGCTTTTGCTGTAGTTTTTATGCTTTTTATTTCAAAAATATACTTGTGTGATTGTCATTTTATCCACCCATCCTTTTTATATTTTTAATCTCCCACTTCTCTGTCTTTCCATACCTTTATGCTCCTTTCAATGTGTATCCTACCCTGTGTCGGCGCCATCCACATGTGTTTGTGTCACCATATGTGTTGTGATGTCTGTCATGGTATCTGCCTTGGTGGGTGACCACTACTATCAGGTGGATAGTGGTAAAACTGCCAGTAACGAGCAGCTTGAACAGTACACAGCAGAAAATGCTACGCTTAAAACAGAATTAGAAAACTTGAAAAAGGTAGGAGATATCAGTCTGAAGATAAGCACATTTGCACTGCTGTTTTGTTTCCAACACAAACATCTGTCATTTTGCATGAGATCAATTGTAAAATGATATTAAACATACATTATTAGCCGTTTTGCATTCAAACGATTATACCACAATATCGGAATTTTTTTCAGGAATACTTTATGATGGGATAACTGCTATTTGGTTTCATACATTTATATTTCTGATGAACACTTCAATTCACACATGTCAGCATATCATATCCTATGTATGTCAGTTCATCTACAGTGATATCAGTACTTACAGTGACCAACATACCTTACATTATTTTATTCATACCTGTGACCATAATTGATCAATCCAAAAAAATAGTATGCTTTCATTAATCAACTCTTTCACAAGAAATGCTATGGTAAACATAATCATAAGTAATTACTTAACCCTTTCTATCATATGTAATTACCTAACTATTTCTGTAAGGAATTAATAATTTGGTTTCTCTGTCTTGCCTTTAAACTGATGTCATATAATTATTAATGATGAATGGCTCTCATTATGAACTAAGTCAGACTTTAAGGTGTAATTCCTTGTTAATAACTAAAGGGTGATTGAGACACTGCGTTTGCGTCAAACAATTTTTCCTGTTTTACTCTGAACTGAAGATTAACACTTGAGATTTTAAAAATGCAAAATTATCCATGCCTGTTCACTTTTCAGGTCGAGAAAATAGAAATTCTATATATGTCATAAAATGTGACTTTACATGAGTACCTATTTTAAATACAGTTCACTGATGGAAATAATTGCATATAGGTCATGTTTGATAATATGTCAGTTTTGGAAAGTTTTCACCGAAGTATTATCATGAAAAATTGAATTATCACAATTTATTCCCTCTTTACTGACAATAGACATTCCCAATAATTGGAATCTCTGATTCTGTCAACAAAAATAGTATATCAAGTATATCATACTTCCCATCCAATAATTTATTTTTACTACCGGTACCTGTGTTTTGTGGCTGAAATGTTGAACTTAAAGCCCCAATAGCTGCAAATGTGTAATAAACGGATCTCAAAATTTTCAAAGTTTTCCAAGAGTTTCCTTTGAATAAAACCCATTAAAGACTGAAAAAGGTATGACACTGTCATAGGCGTCGAAAGGGGCCTGTAAATTCTAATGTTTTACATCATTTTAGATTGCCCAGCATTTTCAAAAACTAATCATGAGACAGAGAAAATAAAGATTTCAACAACACAATGTTGGTCATTATGTGTTGTGCTTGGCATCACGCTTGTTTCCTTTATGATCACGATGTGTATGTGCAGGAAATACTGCATTTTTGTACTTTTCTGTGGGTGCGCAATTTTATGAGTGTGGCACCCATTTATTATTTAACCTGTTAAATCGCGTAGGCATGGTTCAAATCAGCGTGCTAAGATACTTCTATTCATGTCCTTCAGTTAGCACATTACACGAACCAACTTTAGTTTGAAAATAAAATCATGAAAATAGTTCATAAAATTGGCAGCTATTGTGGCTTTCATTATCTCAAATAAAGATATGGGGTCACAAGCCTATTGACAGAACCTCACCCTTTAATGAAACCTCTATCAATTTCACGCTAGAATAATTTTACTTTTTGAGAAACGAGTGTTCTTTGCATATTTCTGTTGAATGCATGCGATACGTGCGTCCCATTGTTTTCAGACTCGATGATGTAGCTAGTGACTCGATCATCCTGAAATTTAATTCCAAATTTTAACTCAAGGTGAAGCATCTTCTTTCCGAGCACAGGTTGGGCTAGAGTAACTGTGTTCAAAGTTACAGCTGCAAACTCAGAGAGATTATTTTCAATAAATAGCCAGGTTGATGATACTGTACTACTGATAAAGTTTTAGGCACTTTGTGTGATTGTTATGCAATTCAATAATTCTGAATAGAAGATATCGTAGCAAACATGTACATAGATACACACACACACACACACACACACACACGAATACATTTGTTTACGTCAATTTAAAATGCCAGCTTGTTCTGTAGAAGCACATAATACTGTTTTTATAGATATCTATCTTTTAGTATCCAGGAATGCCAGCGTTTTTTTCATGCATGTAATAGTATATTTATTTTCAGTTTCATATATTTCATTTGTGACATTATTTTTCATTTGTGACATTATTTTGCCCCTTTTTTCCTTTCTGTTCTTTTTTTCTTTTGATGTCTGCATGGTAGCTTCACAATGCACAAACAGAAGAATTAAATAGATTTCAGGTCAGTATATTATCGCCATGATTTGATTTTTTTCACATCATTTACAACAGACTTGTAACATTTTGTAAGTGATTATGTTTACTTGTGTTTTCATTCACTGAGAATGTTCTTTCACATTAGGGTCAATACTCAGAAATAAGAATACAAACAGTCACCCACTGTGAATCCTACACGGCTTGAAGTGTATGTAATAATCAGGCTTGACCAAATATATATTGGAGATTTACATTCTATGCTTGTGTGCCCACTAACGTAGGTTTTATTAATATTTTACCACAGATATCAACACTCATGGTATTTTATTGTTGAATGCAATGTCAGTAAAGCTAACAGACTATTTTGTTTGTCATGTGTCGGCATAGAAACAAAGTAAAATGTAATACCCATCCGTTGTCAGTTCATTTGTTGCTCCATGTTGTTTTTTTCTCAAGAACTTTGACTAGAGTTGTGTGTGAATGATCATCTCCACATTCATTTACCTGACCAATGACTTCAAAAGGCCATCTTGTTGTCAGTTTACTTTGCCTATTTAAGACTGTGAGTTTAGATCACAGAGACTTGAAGTATCCTGTATGTGTAGGTACATTTGTGACTTGGAGAACAAACTGGTCTTATTGGTCTCTGTAAATCATATCAGTAGAAATGATGGTATAGCCTACGAATGTGAGATTTGTTAATTGCAGATCTTGATAAAGTATGTTTGCAGAACTTCACCTGAACGATGTCGTTTATTTTGTTACTCGACAGTCTTGTAAATTTCTCATGGCGTTTGCACTGTAGCTGTTATGAATTCTTTTTGTTTGTTGATAATATTGGAAGTGTATCTACACTTGATACATATCAGGATTTAATTTCATATAAAATGAACAGTAATTTAATCAACCTGCATTTTGCTTTGATCAATTTGAATAGATCGAGTTCATGCTCCAAAAGCTAAGCTGTAGCTCATATTGTATTAGATCACACTGTTTTGGCCAAATATTATAACAGAGAAAATATTGTAGGCGAACACATATCATGGAGACCTTCAGATCCAGTCTAGTAGAATGTGCCTCAGGGACAGTTATTTGGATTCTCAATATTTTCCACATCTACTTGATCTAACGCATGTCTGGTCTTGTTTTGAAGCTCTTGGAGTATTAAAGCAAACTCTTCACTGTCTTTTTTTTGCAAAAATCAAACATTTAAATTTTCCCAATAGAGTTACATGGGGATGGTGGCCATTTTGAATTCTATATGTCAATGCTAGGAAATTTGTGTCTATATCAGCAAAATTTGTATGTTGTGACACCTGATTTTTATTCTGTGTTTGGCAACAGAATGGTTGAAAGTTTCCTGTTGAAAGTTTGAGCAAAAATAATAAGTATTTCAATTTTGAGACATGTACTACCAGTACCTTAAACTTGCACCACTCTTTGCATTTATGGAGTGGTGTGGAATTTTTTTCTTTTATTTTGAAAACCACACTGGTTATCATGTCACAACACAAAATTGGCATTATCCTCTGTAAAGTATGTCAGTCAAGTTGCATAGCTCTCAACTTTGTCAAATGTTGTCCAAATCAAAGTTCAAAATATCAAAGATATCAAAATATGATGAGAAGATATGGTTGTAGATAAAATACATTTCTGTTTATGTTCTAAGATATACATTGTTTTTTTCTTCATATTTCAGAATATCAATTCAACGCTATCAAGTGAGCTTCAAAGCCTGCAAGCTGCGTACAATAGCCTAGTTACAGAAAAAGATGACCTACAGTTCCAGTTGACAGAGAGCATCAACTCCAACAGTCAGATGATGGAACAATTACAACAGCTGCAAGCTGAGAAAGACACAGTCCTCCAGGACCTCAGTGAAGCCAATAAGGTAAAACAAACTTTCAACATCCATGTAACAATAGCATTCTTATTCAGGTACAAATTTTATCATGACGCCCAGTACAATCTGTTGGTTTGCACATATCATCTATGTATCATCATTTGTTGTCGCCTCCAAATTTTGATTATGAAATACAACGTTCAACAATCATAAAATATAGCTGGTGTCAATACATGTAGGTGTCGGTTTATGCTAATTTTTGATCTAAAGACTCATAAAAACAAGTGTATATACACTTGTCTTTATTGACGGAAACATTAAAACGGAAACAGTGCTGAAATATTTAAGGTGGACATGTATATTTACAATTATAGTAATTGTAACAGTCTTGCATGGTTACTATAGAAACTAGTTGAGAAATTGGTGTGGGGTCAGTGTGAAGAAGAGTAGCTTAGTAGATTGAGTTTTTCTGGGGTTTTTTTTTGCATTAGATATCAACATCTTGGTTTGCCATAGATTTTACATAGTCTAGAACCTAGCCATGTGTTTCTGAGTTATTCAAACTCATTTGATTCACAACAACCTGAAATGTATGACTAGGATGTAGACCACATCTGCAGAGGGAAATGAGGACTATGATGGCACCTCTTCCTTCTCCAATGGTCAAATCAAAAGTTTGAAAGTTTTCTTGAGCAACATCCAAGCAAAATTCTGACAGTCCCCTTAAAAAGGAATTTTCATGTAGGTTGTGTGGAACGTGACGTTATGCTGTCAAATACACAAATATGATGTGCATTTATTTCAGCATGCAAATAATTATCACAAGAAGCTTTCAAAGGATCTAACATGTAACTGTTGAAAGTAAGAAATTTTAAGAAAGCAGACTTGTTCCATGAATCAAAGTCTTGCAAAGTATTCCTTGTAATTGACACAGGTTGCTGAGAAGAGAAAATCAATGCTTGATGAGATGGCCATACAGATACAGACTACAAAACAACAACATACAGAACAAATCAATAGTATTCAAGAAAACAATAAGGTATGTGTTCTCTTCACTGACCATCAAAGCGTCATTCATGTGCATTGTTTATGTCTGTCTGTCCATTTAATATTTGCTCATAATCCAATCTCTAGTGTTACCTAGGTGTACTAAACACAATGGTCATTAAATCTACATTGTTTCTGTGAAAAGCAAGGTCTGTAAAATTTAAATTAAAAATACTTATCTCCACATTATGTATCATTTTATGAGATAACATGTAACAAGTGATGCCAACTTGTGTTCACTACAGAATAATAATCACTCCAGTGTGATGTGTACTGTAACAGGCCCGTAGCAAAACAGCATTTGCTTGTTGACCTCATGAGGGCAGTAGACTGCTGCTTCATTTTAATAGAGAAAATTAATTCACAGCACAGTCCCCATTTGTGATGTTTTTCTTTGTTAAGTAAAATTCATAATTATGCATGATATTAGTCAATCATTAAAAAGCAATTTAGTGCAAAGTATCGTTTGATTGCTCTGTGTTATT
>LD342638.1:147256-197892 GCA_001465055.1 Ptychodera flava | reverse complement strand
GAACGCTCAATTGAGTATCATACATCGAGCTGCTGAGAAGGGATGTAGCATGAGTAGTAATCTTACAACTCTGCGGGCCATGTTCATGCTAATCCTAGAAACGGCACGTTTGATTACACGTAAAAAATCATAGTCGCCACGGCTCTGTTACATATCAATAAATTCCATGCATTCATAGTAGACCACATACACACGATGAATCTTCCTGTGCATAAACACTGTGGCATAAAATACGATCCAAGTCACTGCGAGGGACGAGTACGAGAAATCTGCCATAAACTGTTAGAATCTCAGAGTCACACAGGAGAAGAAGTTCCCACGGATGCACCAAGCGGCTGCGCATTATTTCCAATTTGACGCAAACTTCAGGAAAGTTTAGTCAAATCTTTGAAAGATACCGTAGGTACCGTGCAATGCCATGCATGATGCAGCTATTACTTTGAGCTTCGTGTTCGGTGACACGTATCAAAGTGATCCCTACTTGTATACAGGTGAGGACTGCCACACAACTTGTTAACTTACGGAACCAACAAACAATATAAATAATTAATTAGGGGAGATCGTTAGTGTCTGTTGTCGACATAATAATTATCATCCGGCGATTGATTGGAGTACCGTTGAGAAAGGCATTGTCTTAAAACTTTCCGGAGCTGAAACTATAACGGACGGCAGCAGAAAATACATAGGTGGAAAGTTCCAACAAAAAGAGAAACTCCGTTATTTGATCTGAATCAAAACACAAAGAAGAACAGGGCTTTTGTGATACAAGTAAATACAACCAGACAACAGCATGAATTATTAAACCGGAATTGTTGCGGAACATAGCATGCGCATCGGAATAGCATCCGAATGAACTCACAATAAGTTTACAATGCTAAAAACAAACGTAAGGTCTCCATTTTATAGTGCGTAATTTCTTTTCTGAATCATACAGAGGAGACAAGTGAGCAAAAATGGCTCGCAGAATTTGCAACCTCAGGTGAAATTTCCAGCATGCAGTGCACGGCGCGTGCATCGTTATGGAGAATCAGAAGTGTTGTTTTATTTATGATGCAGTAATACGGTAGAAGTGCTGCACACGTAAGACGGGAAGCCAACTATGCAAATGAGGTGTTAATATTGGTTGCAGTTATTTGTACTATATTGTATCGACCAATAACAGACGCGGACAATAACAACAAAGCTCCAAATGATGACACAAGCTCAGTGAAAGTAAGGAGAATTGATAAGCTGGATCACTGTCACTAAACAACGCAAATTGACCTGCTGCGCCACGAAATTCTATTGAAAGCTTTGGTTTCTTTCAGTACACATCAACAAGACTTGTTATTTCCCATCTTAGGTTAGATTTTGCAAAAGTGGTCACAAAACCGCCGTTCGACGACAGTGTCGCTCTCGCCAATGTTACTGGGTTTATTGATATTCCTCCTAAACAGCAGTCGAGTTCATTTTGAACGGGCATTTTAAATTACATGAAGTGCAGAACACGGGCACTACTGCGTCTGCAGCGAGAATAAGTTGATTTGGGGTACAACAATCACCGATGGACCGGTACATAAGACGAAAACCGAGGAGGAGCATCTGGTTTGTGATTTAATTGTCAATCCAGGAAGCAACCCACGAACAAGGTCAGTCGAATGTTGTACAACCTACGAGACACAACGGAAGAAATTTTTAATGTAGGCCGACCGTATACACCGACAACACACGTAGCGGGAATAAGGCCTGATATCTGCAGGGAGTGAAATTATGGCGTCTGTTGCAGCATGGCTTCCGATCGTTCGGGCAGGAGCTGTCGGTTGGGCCCCTGTCTCACCCAACCCCATGCCACCCGTGCCCGTTCAAAATCGCAGGCCGTCGGATGAGAAAATAATGATCAATGTCAGCGGACGATGCTTCGAAACATGGCGACACACGATTGACAAGTACCCTGACACTTTGCTAGGCAGTGACGAGAAAGAGTACTTCTATGATGAAGAAAACAACGAATACTTCTTTGACAGAGATCCAGACATTTTCAGACAAATTCTTAATTTCTACCGAACTGGGAAGATGCATTATCCAAAATTTGAGTGTATAGCCGCGTTTGACGAAGAGCTAGCTTTCTTTGGAATCATGCCTGAAATAATAGGAGACTGTTGTTACGAGGATTACCGCGACCGCAAACGTGATACCAGCGAGCGGATGATAGATGACAGACTGTCAGAAGATGGAGAAACTGACCAATCGTACAGTTTGCGGGAAAAAGTGTGGAGGGCATTTGAAAACCCCCACAGCTCAACAACAGCAGCTCTAGTATTGTATTATGTGACGGGGTTCTTCATTGCAGTTTCTGTCATAGCAAACATCGTTGAAACCGTTCCGTCCGCTGCTCTACCGGGGACTGTCACCATTCTTCCGTATGGAGAGCGGTACGAACTGTCATTCTTTTGCCTGGACACCGCATGTGTGATGATTTTCACTGTTGAATATACTTTACGGCTGTACGCGGCTCCAAATCGCTGCAAATTCATGAGGTCTGTGATGTCCATCATAGATCTTGTGGCCATACTTCCATATTACATTGGACTCTTCGTCAAGGATGAAAATAGCGACCTCAGCGGAGCCTTCGTCACTCTCAGAGTATTCCGTGTTTTTAGGATTTTTAAATTTTCGAGACACTCACAAGGATTGCGAATTTTAGGATATACATTGAAGAGTTGTGCGAGTGAACTTGGGTTCCTTCTGTTCTCCCTATCCATGGCAATTATCATATTTGCCACAATTATGTATTACTTGGAGAAAAACGTAGCCGGCACCAAATTTTACAGTATTCCTGCGGCCTTCTGGTATACTATAGTTACCATGACAACGCTTGGGTAAGTACGCGCTGCGACTAATCCTTTTATCCATGTCACTGAATTTACAGAGTTTCAAAAACAATGTCAGTAAGTTGGGACTGTTGCGGACCCCACTTCCTGTATTATTTGAATGACATGGAAATCGACATTGCGGCCGTACAGAATGCTGTTGCGTGTACATGTTCCCCTCGTAAAACAGAGCGCTCTGTTGCTAGATGCCTGTAAAATTTACAAGGCGGACGCCTTGAAACGCAACTCTCCCATTGCGTTTCGTATGATATGCACTCCCTTAATCGGACACCTTCAGGTAACGTTGACTTCCGGGAGTCACCGGATTAACATTTGAAGTTTAACAACGTTACTCCTTCCAAAGATGCATGACACGTAACAGTAATTGCCAGTGGTCACTCCTCCTTTGCAGTATTGCTCTACAGGCGACTTTTGGCCATTTTATTTCTAAAGACGCTGTAATGGACATCATCACCTTGCCCTTTGGCTTATCACTCCCCATGTCTGCCCTCAATTTGTTGTGTAGACAAATTTGGCGCGTGCCCTACATGTATGCGGCGTTGATACACAATGTACATGTGTCTTTCAATTGTTAATCAGACCAGCTACCCATCCCCTGCCTCTCGGGTTTCTGTGATGGAGAATGACAGTGGATAATGCTGGGTAATCAGGTTATGTTAGGGTCACCAGTTTTAACTTTCAACATTTTTTCCCTCACTTGTGCGAATGTGAACCAACATAACATAGATTTTTTAGTTGACGTATGAATTGTGTGCATAAAGGTTTGTGCTATGTCTTGTATGCATGAATGGGTGTACCCTTGAAGTTCACACTTTCAATTTAATCATAAAGATATCAACATTTCGGTATCAGATATATGAATTGTATGTTTCACTAGACTATAACACAAATCAGCCTGCCATGAGTAGTAAAAATGGCCTAAAATTGCCCATTAGAAACTGAACATTGAATTGTACGCATGTAATTTTAGTCCATTAGGCTAAACTGGCAATGTGTATATTTGTCATCAGGCCGTTTCCAAATTTACAAACTGAAAGCAAGCATTCCAGGCTGCATCTGCACCATCATTTTCAGTCATTATTTGACAATCCCAGCGTTATGTTAATTATTCTACTGTTTCCAATTTCTGTTTTCTCAGTTTACCATAATTTTGTTTTTATTGGTATCTGCTTGGTAGAAAGCACTTTCAGAGGCCACCTTGAAAAAAATGAAATGATTCAGTTTTATGTTGTCATCAGAAATAAAAAGACATGGGTTGTAAGTCGAAGCATAATGCAAATCATAATCATGAGTTTTTCCAAAAGTTGATGTTATTGAGTAAAATTTTTATGTGGCGTGTTTTACATGTTTGCAATATGCATCTTTATTTTTTTCACTGTTTGACCCTACAAACTACCACCAATAGCTTCACTTTGGGTGAAGACTTATTATAGGCGACCAAGTCATACTGCCACACCATAGGGACAGTCCATGTTGACGTACATCGTCACTCAGGTTTTGGATATAAACTGTCACAGTTGCAATAGCTGGACTTTTACCCGACGAATTCAGCAAAACTAACACTAAAAGCAGGGAAACTTCAATATTTCCCAGGTCAGATTTGCTAGCACACTGATTCAGAATTGAAAAGTCCAATGACCTGAGGGTAAAATAATTGCTTGCATACCACAAGCTTGACACATGCACACCTGATTATCAACTTTCTGTATGGTTTCTGCACATAATGGTCTTTGCATTACATTGTATTGGATTTTTCCAGAAAGCACTTCAGTTGTAAGTTTCATGAAAGTCTATAATTTTAGAAAGAAGCTCATTGAATGTGGACCCTACAAAACCCATAATTTCAAAACTGCTGACATGGCACTTTGTCTTATACCTACTACATACATTGCCTTCTATATTGTTAATATTTAATAATTTAATAGCAGTGAGGTATCTTTTAATGATGCATACCAAAGATAGTACTGTAAATGTCATTGTCCATCTGAAGAAAATGAGGATACTTTCAACTCTGCTTTAAATGTACGTTTCAGCCTTGCACTATAGTACTTCCCAGGGCTTTAATACACTTGGGACCAAGTTTAAAAACATGATTGAAATAACTAACATTTTAGCTTAATATTACGTATGATGACTGGGTTGATCAAGTATTCTTCTTGACAGGAGTTCTTTGATTTCTTAAAATTTTGTATAATGATTGCTTATCGTCTTTAGTCTATTCTACTGAATTTCATGTGTATTTTATTATAACTGGGGTGTCCTTTAAGAAGGATAATATATGTATTGAGCTAGATAAAGCTGTGTATACTAGGAATGACGTTTTTTTAATTGTGCTAGCTTGTGATTTGCAACATCATACTGAAGTATCTCAAACATCCTTGAAAAGCAGACCAGCCATCCATACAAATATTTTGACTTTAAATCCCCAAAGCAAGCATGCAATTCAAATCAGGCTCTGAATGTAAAAACAGATGTGAGAACAGTAATATTGAATGAAACTTCATACCTCCACATACTTTAGAATCTAACCACTGAGTTGATTGGTAGAATGGGTATGCCATCTATAAACATTGTACATGTATGCCCTCGGTGAAGCTGCCATGATGGAAGTGTGACATCTGATAGGACACAAGATGAATACATCAGTTGCTGTGCTTCTAACCAAACAGATACAAGACTTTTGTTTTTATCCAAAAGTTTACACTCTTTCAATTAGTGGGAAAGCAATTAAAAATGTAATTATCCATGTGAAAAACTAAAAATAAATCTTTAGAGAAAAGATGTGATGAGACTGTAAAAATGGTTCTTCAAGAAAAAATAATAAATGCATGTTACGTAGAAGGCTTCTCTTTCAACAGATATTTAGCCTTAAAATATGCATGTCAAGCTGAACAATCATTGTCAAATGCAGTTTTTCATTTCGTGAAGTTATCCTACTTCAATTGATCAAAGTAGGACAATCATTATTAGGTTACAAGAAACTCTATGTGGATTTTAGCCATTTTGTTTATTTATATCAAAGTCCATATTGGTTGTTGATTATCATGGTACTTGGTTGCATAGGGCTGAAAGTATTAGATGGTTTGAATGAGTAATTAGGGGGTCACAGTCATGGATAATTAAAATATCCGCAAAACAACTAAAACATCCTCATTTATACCAATGTACTATGTGTTGCAGTGTGCAAAATTTTGATCTTACATTTGAGTAAGGTGTAATTAATAATATTAAAGTAGATAATCATGTTACTAGGCTATTCTTCATTCATTTCAAATTATATGGCAATTTTTGATAACACAGTGTTCTGCTCATTGCATTTTATTTAAGTTTTTAGGGGTGTAAAATAGATTCCCCCAGAGTAAAGGTGCGTGCAGGGTTGCAGTGCGGAAACTTCAAATCATATTTCCCCCCATATTTTTGCTATCATACATGGGAAGGAGTTAAGGTCGAATGCCAACTCTCCCCTCATGAATGTGGTTTCACAGCTTTATGCTAATGTACATATTGGATGAAGATAATTATCAACAGTTCTCTCACAACCAACTGAGCAAGATGTTTAGCAGTGGTTTGCCTCTGCAGGCAGGGGAGTGCTTGTGTGAATTACTTATCCACATACTTACTGTTTGGAGCATGGGTTGATGGACAGAGCCTAGAGGGTATTTCATGTGACGCCTTCATGAATTACAATTTTCCTGATTACATTTGTTTTGGCTTTGTCATGTTATATATTTACAAACAACTTTCAAGCTGCAATGCTGGCATATGTAAACAAGAATTAGTTCAACAGATGGGTCTAAATCCCTAAAGATACTAGTAAAATGAACTGAAATTCTCTCTCAAACCTTGTCCACGTTGCATTAAGTAAATAATTAATGTTAGTATTTTCGACACATGGCAGAATAATTGTAGTAAAGTGTTATGCTGGCTGTCCATTGAAGATTAACCTTTAATATTTCTTAAAATCAAAAAATGAAGAGAAATTTTTTTGGGAAGTCCCTATTAAGGTCTGCTGATGTACACATTAGGGAGAATGATATTTGGTGATGTACATCGTGTCTACATTTTCCTTCTTCCCCGATATTTTTAGTTGACAATTTATAATGTGTGTATGCTTCTTTGTTGTAACATCAACGTTCAGAATTTATTTTTAGTTTGGCAACATTTGGATCATGTATTATTGTAAACAGTTTTGATGTAAATTGGTCCGCCTCCGAATGTAGCACAGAAAAAGATGGCACCAGAACTTGCACACTTGTGTTCATTGTAATGTAGTCCACAGTAATAAGCATTACTTTAAAACTTGCATCATTTCAAAGTCCTCTCATTAGTGAAAAGTATGTTGACGAGGTGTGTTGTTAAAAAAGAATTCCAAACTCACTGTGTCCCATTTGCCAGTCAACATAATGTTGTATAGAAGCCTATCGATGACGTGTATTGCACTAATTTGTATTGCGTTCACGTATCCTTTCCTGTATGCAAAATATTTGATGAGCAGAAACATAAATTTTTTAATCAAACAATAAATATTTAATTATCTGTTTCCATAAAAATTTACTTGCATTCTCTGTTATTCAAGTTCTTGTATCATTGTCATAAATACTCCTGGTAGTGCTTTTAGAGTTTCGGCTACTGTAAATGTGTAATCATAAGTGTTACTGTGGTGATTGGTTGTTTTGCAATACTGTTTCGTGGAAAGTGGAATAAACAAGTAGAAATGGGCTGAACTATATGAAAACTGTCAAATCACGATGAAATTTTCTCTGAAAATCCACATTCTATCTCTGGCATTGGGCTTCACTTTTTACTGCAGAACAGCTTGAATTTGATAATTTAGAGAGGCGTGTGTAAATATCACCCTTGAAAGGCATTTTAGAAATCTAAGAGTTTAATGACCACGTTAGGTGTCAGAGAAATTCCCTACTGCTTACAGTTTCAACTGTAGTAAAAATTTTTAATTAGCTTTGATGTGTATGGACAAAACGCATCCGGAGTACTTACTTGTATGAAAGTACCCATATTTAGTGAAAGAAGGGAATAAGACTGGTTTTTTTTACAATTTTGCATGCTTTTTTCCATGCAGTCAATCAGTAAATGTAGTGTGATCCACCATTTGGGGCATATGCAACATGAACATGTACTGCAACCTTTTCATTGGCCTCCGAGGCATTGTTACAATTTAAACTGACACATACCGTATCAGTGTATTTGTGTTGTCAAGTGGTATGTCAGCTCTCCTTGCTAAACCAAGTTCAATCCGCATCTAAATGTTGACTTTTTCAAAAGGACCATACATGGACAGAACAGAAACAACAACTTTCACCTTTACTTCACCTCGAGTTTCATTCTTTTTCCATCTTTTTGAAGATATTTATGATATTACTAGAGGACCCCTGTATTTAGCCATGCTCATAGATTTTTGTGACAATATTAAATTTTACAGAGTGCTTGTAAACTTTGATCATATTTGATTTGACACCAATATTGCAAACAAATGGCATTATTGCTTGTAAATCATTTGACTGAACTGGACTGAATTTTTTACTAGCCTGCACACATGGCTTGTTTATGATTTCAGGAACTTACATGTAGATAATTGATTTACTTCAGACTTGAAAATAGCATATGTACGCGTACACACATACCAGTGAGGTCGTTTGCCAATTTGGGAAGTATAACTGGTATCCATCTTTGAACAGTTTGCATAATTTCGAAGCCTTGATGAACAAGCAAATCAATTTGAAGCCCAATTTGCATAATTCCATGCCAATGGCTGATCATTAGCAGGAAATGGATAGCTGATAAATATTTGCATAACGTCTACAGTAATAACCAATAGGGATTAGGAGTAAGCAATATGTGTACTCATGCACTACATGCAGAATTTTAAAAGCAAATTTTTTGACAATCATTACAAAAGTACTGCGAAGTCTTTCATTAATTTAAATGTAAGGTGGGCATTGATCATTTGAACTCTGACCCTGTAAAGCAAATTAAATATGTGGCACATAGGGCAATTTGTTGATGAGCGTGCAATGGTTGTTTTCAGACTTGATTATACCAATGTAAAATCATACCTACCATGTGTCTGATTAATTAAACCCTGTTACTATTTGCACCTCTGTGAGGTTCACTGATTCTGTTGCTATCATGGTGTACCTGTACAATACCCTAGAACAGGCAGCATGGAGGTGAATGAGTTACAACACAAATAACAAATTAAACATAATCCGTGATTTGAAATAGTGAAAGAGCCACAAGCTCAGACAGCACCAGATACAATGAAATATATCGATACAGTTGATGCCCATCAATAATTGTGAAAAGCTTGCTGCCTGCAGTGTTGATCAAATCTTACAATCATAGTCAAGGTAAATGTTGTTGCCCTCATGTTAATTACAAAGATATTTCAGTGTTAAACCCATAGATGTAAAACTACCAGATTGTGGTCATTTTGACACTCTATACACTTCCTTATAATGTTCCCATCAGCTGAGAAAGCCTTTATTACAGCTCCTCATCAGCAAGTAAATTTTTTTGCATTCCTTTTTATGTTGCAATGGTGTTCTTTTATGTCTAAGTTTGGCGAAGATAATCAAAAGTTTAATTATATACAGTTACGAAAAAAGGTCTAGACTATAGTATATAATTCTACAGCTATCAATGTGTCAATTACTACTGATTAGGAAACTGTAATCAATAAATTTTCATTGTTTTCTGAGGAGGCAGATATCAGAGTTCTCCCAGGGAATTCCTGATAGCATAGTGGCTAATTTGCATAACAATATGAAATATTATGCTAATAAATTTCTATTATTTTACCAAATTTAAGAGCAGTGGCCACTTATGCTTTGATGCTCTGGGAAAAATACTGTGATATTATTTATAATTTTCAGCTCACATTTGGTATATGTATACCGAAGAGAGCTTATTTGGTAGGTTTGTGGCGTCTGTGTATGTATGTACATAGACTCTCCACAGTCGCTGTGCCTTGTTTTGTGCGCGCCCACGGTGGGCCTGCATTCGAAGGCTACGCTGTGCAGCTGTGAGCACGCGCTGCCAGACACAGCGACTGTCCGTTCTTGCAAGTATATGAATATTCATAAGGGTAGTGACTTCAAAAGAAACACCTATCTAACTTGGCGGAGAGAATATATACTAGTAGCCGGTAGACCTATATACATGGTATGGTTTTATTTTTCATTTTTCATTTTTCATCAGCTAGGCTACCTGTCATTTTTGTTCTGATTAACGGATTGTGGAGTTCTATAAAGTACCCGGATCAGGCAGAAATCCGACCGGTCGCTTGCAAGAACGTCCAGACCCTGGGATCCGCGTCGCGTCTCTGAAGGGCGCGCGCGTTCCAACAGGGAAGAACGCGAATCGCAGGGTCTCTGCCAGACTAGTATGTACAGTGTATGTTAGTATGTGCAGATGTATGTCTGTCCACATCAATTACTCCTAAACCACAACACTTACTATCTTAGTATTTGGTGCACAGGTGCATCTAGGGGGTGGAAATGTGAATTTGTTCAAATGAACATGTTATTGTCAAAAATATGCAAATGAGGTAAAAAAAAGGGGAAAATCCAGCAAATTGCTAGAACTCTGTAACTACAGGCCAGATTTTGTTGAAACTTGGTATGCAGGTTCTTTATGGTGATATTAGTCAGATTTGTTCAAATTGTGGTGAAATTTTGATAGTTGTATTTTTTGTGCAATTTTCCTCATTTTTGGTCAAAAAATCTTCTCTGAAAGCACTTGTGCCATTGTTCTGAAACTAAGTATGCATGATCCTAGGGTTGACCTATGTCAGATTTGTTCAAATTGTGGTGAAATTTTTCATATTTGTATTTTTTGGATAATTTATTCCATTTTTGGTCAAAAAATAATTTCTCCCAAAGTTCTTGTTGAATTGCTTTGAAATTTGATACTCTTGATCCTAGGGTTGTCTTCTGTTTGATGTGTAAAAATTATGGTGAAATTTTTGTATTTGTTTTTTTGGGGCATTTTTTGCATTTTTGGTCAAAAAAATCATTTTCTCTGAATTAACTACTCTGATTGCTTTGAAACTTGGTATAAGAAAACCTTAGTTGAGCGTCTTCAAATTGTGGTGAAATATTCATATTTGTATTTTTTGGGCGATTTTCCCCATTTTTGGATCAAAAAATTATTTTCTCTGAAATTGCTTGTCTGATTGCTTTGAAACTTGGTATGCATGTTCCGAGGGGAAAACTTCAGTATACTCACTCTGGTGTGCCACATCGAAACAAATGTGAGCCCAATATCATTGACGCTATGTTTGTGGATTTGTGAAAACATCCCAACCTGTTAATACCTTTTATTTTTGGTGTTCAGGGGCATGTAATTACGTATCAATGAAATGAACAAGTCATCAAATACAGTTGTTGCATGACAAGCTACATGAATAAAGGTGTACACTGCCAGTACTCTACCAACTGATCAAATGTTGCTTTCTCAAAAAAACTTGCATGAATGTTTTGACACTAGATTCTATGGCAAGTCGATAAAGATTATTCACATATTTACCGAGTCAAAAGAGTTCCATCAGAAAGGTGAGCTTGGTATATTTATATTCAGTACCACCAAATATATATAAATATATATCACATGTACATCCAATACAACGATATGCCAGCATTGAGATATCCAGGGCAGGATTGATTTTCATCTCATTTAGAATATCAATTGTTCTATTTTCAGTACCAATGCAAACCTCCTACGTGTGTAAAATATGCCTTCAAAGGACACTACACCATATGTTGTAGGTGTCATTATATTGACATCTAAATACTCAAGCAATAATGTACCCCCTACCGGCACATAATGGACACAAGCAAACTCTCAATGACATAATGTACATGGCGAACCTGAGTACGTTATGGAGTGCAAAGATTGCCTTAGTCCTTTACGGGCCACAAGGGGATACATTGTTGCTATTATTTTCTAGTTTTGGCAGTGCCAGTGAAGTTGTAGATACAGGAAACATCTGGGGCCACAATACTGGATAATGGGATAAGTAATAATCTGGGGAATGACGTCATTAAATTCACTGGTATTAACAAAACGGTATGATACCGGTACTTGCCAATAATGTCAAAATTCACAACCTTCATTCACCATGTAGAGGGGCTGAATATCTTTACGGTGTTTTGTTTATTATGAATGACATCACAATGTACTTAGAGTTGCATCGTTATGCTGAACTTTATCTGGGACCATAAACAGAGAGAGACATGTCTGTGATACTACTAGTATTATTGGAGAGAGGTTGGTTGAAGTGGGAGCAACTGTCTGTGTCTGTCTATGCATGCTGTAGGTGAAGAGTATTGACAGTATTCTGAGGACACGCCCACTTTTGTGTTGGCCCTGTGACTGCTCATTCATTTCTCCTCCCCCTCCTCTGGCTGGTTGGAATGGAAAATTAAAACAATGAGTGTATTCAGTAGACACTTTCATTTAAATGCACTGATGTATATTCATTTATTTTACTAATACTTTGCAAAAAACATGTCGTAATGTGTGGAGAATGGATATGTCATAATGTGTATTGTATAGTACTTACAGGATCTACCTTGTCCATATACATGTACGGGTATTGTAGTTTTGCTGCTATAAGAAACTGCATGAGTGAGAGGTTATTTAAGTGTGATTAGAAGGGAAAATTCCTTTGAAATACCTCAAAGTTTACTGAGAGATACTTGTATGGCCCATCAGCTTTTGTAGTCAGCTGTGACAGATGTGTTGCAAGCTTCTCCATACATATTATAACCCCCATTTTTTTCTGTCCTAACTTCTAGCATGTAACTTCATAACATTTTATGACCGGTTTTGTGTGATGTGTGATCACGTTTTGACATTTCATTGTCACAGTTTAAAGCTATGTACGATGCCTATCCAAATTTATGGTTTAAAGGTTCAATGGTTCAGGTGAACTAATTCAGTTCCCAGATTTGAACTTCCAGAGTACATGCTGTGCATGCATTTTTCATCTCCTTAAGGAAGTGTGTGCCTCACAATTGAGAGCCTTAAACTTTTGTTCAAACTTTCTTCAATGAAACTTTCAACCCTTTTCTTAATAAAATGAGATGGAGTCATTGTGCATATTTTGGTACTAGAGAAACAAATTACCTTGTAACATTTCATGATATTTGATATTCAAAATGGCCACCATCTCTTTGTGAACTCTATGTGGGAAAATAAAATTTTCGATTTTCAAAAAAATTTAAGATGGTGAAAACTTTACTCACTCCAAAAGCTTCAAAATGAGCCCCCACCAGCGGGTAGATCAGGATTGTGACACATTTTGAGAGTTCAAATATGTTTTTCCAAGGTTTGTTCATCCTTAAATTTAGTATGCTATACGACACATCAATGATAGTGGCTCTGTATTTCCTGGAATGACATACCCCCATTTTGGTATAGGAATATCATAGTTCAGCTGGTAGTTCAAACTGTGAGAAAAAAATGTGATACGATATATTTCACATGGACAACAGCCAGAAAGAGTGCAGCTGTTACTTACATAACAACCTAAAATATATGAACTACTCAAGAATGTAGAAATGTAGGCCATTCAAAGTTGGTGGACATGTCAGCCTGCATTCCTGTTTGCGTATTGTAGTTACCAATGTGGTGTAATGCATGGCTCATGTATAACTCTTGGTAGATGTAAACCATGCCCATATCTCATTTTTGGAAGAAGTTGACGGTGTCCCGAGACTTCAGACAAGTAATTTTGCTCTCATGTGAAGGAGGAAAGAAAGAAATTTCACCTGGAATTCCTTTCTGTACATAATTGATGTGTATTTGTATGTCATCTTTAGCCAGTACAAAAGAGGAATTTCGCGAGAGAAATTTGATGAAAGTGATGCTATGTTTACCTAAGGTGGTACATGTACAAAATGCAATGCAAACTGAAACCCCAAAACATGCATTTTAACAGGTGAGCCAGGATCAAGTCTGGGAACCAATTTTCGACTTTGAAACAGAGCGGCATCACTTTCAACAAACTTCTCCTCTAAAATTCTTGTAATAATATTGCAATAGATAAGTGTAAAGTTTGAAACATCAGATTTAGAAATTGCAATGATGAATTCTCTCGACAGAAGTTCCCCATGGAGCAACAATATTTTTGTTGCAACAAAATACCATGTTTAATCCCAACTAGAATGTTGAATTTTGAAATACTGATATACAATTGTTATGATTGTATTCTCATTGTTGATACATTTATTTATGGGTAATGTGAAACCAAGATTTTTTGTAATTGGATTGTTGCAGGACGCTAGAGCCTACCGATACATGTATCAAAACACCCTTGAAGTAATATGGAATCTGAAATGAACAGGATATGACCAAACAACATGATCTGGCAAGAATAATTGCAGAAATTTACCTCTCGCTGTGCGGCATAATTAGTTAATATCTGCTTCTAATAAAAGTGTATTAGTTTGGCATTCTTGAGTCCATTATTGCTCACCAAAGAATACTCCCCACTGTCAAGTAATTGTTCTACAATAGGAATCATTTAAACCGCAGACCACAAATGTACACGTAGGCTGATTGTTTTCAGAAAGCATGCTGTTTAGCCAGAGATCGAAACATCACATACATGTACATGTACCTTGCTGCATACCTTGCTGCAGTTTAACGCAAACACAGGCACGAGATGCACATGATTTTTCCAACAATTTTGCGGATGGACCCACTAGACTTGATGTGTTTGGCTCACCGCATTTTGATGCAGTTTATTGAGTAAGTGGGAAGACCATTGCATAACTGTTTTAAACTTTGTGCACAAGGGAGTCACTGCCAATAAAAGCCATCAACGTGTGAACCTTATCCAATGTTACCCATACCCGGTATGCTAGTTTGATGAAGATACTGCATCAGTACATTACTTTTAATTATTCCATTCAATACGAGATTCTTTCAAAAACTCCAAATGGAAAGCAGTTAGTACCCTGTCCCTGATACTGGACTCAACACATTTTGGTATGCAAAGTTCGTAATGTACATTCATTATGTATGCAACTCGACATGTACCAGTATCACTAATCAGCTGACAAATATTTTTGCATAATGGTACTACGCCCGAAAATTTAATCATGCAACTCAGCAGGATTTCAATAGATGTTTGAGCGAAAGCATTTATCTACACACAGAGCCTTAAATATTCAATCTTTTGAAATATGTGGTGAAAATTAAATTTTTATGTCCAATTTCAGGTCTGTACCAATATGTCACTCACATCTATTAGAAGTGAAATAAGATATTAAAGCCTTTCTTACATTTTCATCTTCTATAGAAGTTAATATAGGGAATAATATGCATGTTTACGTAAAATTTATGCAGTGTGTAATTGTCTGCAGGTTTTATTTTTGATATTTATATCGTTGTAACATCTTAACAGTACTGATCAATTATTTGCATTTAGAAAATGGAAATGTAAAACTGCAAACCATTCCCTTTTGAATTAAAAACGAAAATCAGGGGTTACTGTGCAAATTTTGGTTCAAGAGATAATTACCTGATTCAGATACTTGAAATTCAAACAGTGGCTGCCATCTTTTTGTTAACACAACAGGGAAAATTTGATTTTTGAATTTCACTATAATAAGGTGGTGTTAACTTTATTTACACTATGAGCTTCAAAATAAGCCGTACAAGTGGCAGACCAAAAGAGTGTTGGAAAACTTTGAGAGTCCGAAGTGTCCCTCAGGCACATTCTAGCTTTAATTGATAAACAACACAAGTCTTCTGGATCAAGACCTGGAGGAAAGTAAAAATGAAAACTCACATATTACTCTAGAAACTTGATTAACCATATACTGTCGCTTGGTAAGAGACTTGAAATTAATGGATCTTTTAAAGTGCAAGTGAAAAAGGAGGGAACTAGAAACTGTAGTCATTGGGATATTGGGATCAGCAGACGTGTGTATGTCAGATGGGAGCATGGCTGATTTGACTTACAGGTCATGAGGGTACTAACTCTCAAGGCTTGCCTAATAGCCATAAGCCTCTTAGGAAAATTGCTTGTGTTGGCTTTCATCCTGCAAGATTTATGCTGTAAGCCATCTCATGAGTCAGATGTGGGAAGTTTGGTGGTGTCTTGCCCAAAGTAATTAGGAAAGAAGATGGTGGTGACTCCAACACGCAAACAATTCATGAAATATGAATATTTATTCAATGAAATTATGTAATGTAATCGCAGTATTCATACCTCAAATTGAAACACCACCCTCATATACAGGTATGGTATCATTGGTATTAAATTCAGACATTTCATCCTGGCACCTGAGTGTATTGCAGTCTCAATGGTAATTTAATATCATGGTGTATACCAGTTTGTTTCACAGCCAGGCTGCATACACATATTTACTTTCATACACTGTTACATGATGAACATTGCTTCTAGTTTTCATGGAATCACTCATAATGTGAATTCTAATCTGCAATATATGTAACCGTTAGTCAGTGTATTATTGGTGATAATACTATGTCATTGATTGAGTCTTACTTACAGTCGCCGTCAGAAATCTCAGTCACTTATAGCACTAAAGCAGGGAGCGAACATTCCCAATCATCATTGTACAATTTTATTGTACATGTTGTTTATCAAAATGTAGTCTACTGCATCTTTTGGTAATGTCCGTTCATTTTTCATGATGCGCATAATGCCCATCATGATAAAATGATGTGAAATCTTGAAAATCGTCTATTTTTTACTTGAATTTTGCGTTTTCAGTATATGGCTTGAGCATCCTCCACATGGGTTTAATTGGCATGTTGGTATAGTGTATCATACACCATGAGAAATACCTTTGAAAACTGATGACGTTCTTGTGTTCAGCAAGGTCATCATGTATTATTACAATAATCCATCCATGGAGTTGATAGGCGAATTTGAAAAATTGCAGCCAATTTCACTTGACCTCATTGGTACAGTGTCAGGTTTACACACAGTGTACTTGGAACCCACAATGTATTTATATCTAACACAAACAACAGAGATATCGTCAGAAATAATTACGCCTACAGCAGGCACACTTTAGATTAGAGATGGACACGTCATGTCAGAAGAGAGTTAAGTTTTCAAGAAATGACAAACACTGGTCTACCAACTGTAAGTTGTATGAGATGGCTTCACTTCCATGAGATTTTGTTTTGCGTGTTAGGTAAACACATTGTGAATTCCATACAGTTATTAAAAATTGCATATACAAGAGACCATATGAGTGAGGTCTAGTGAAATCTGCTTCGATTGCTCCTTCTGAATGTATGGCAGGGATTGTACATTGCTGACATGATGTCAGTTTCATTGTATCGAAAGGTCTAGTCAAGGCAATGATGTCAATGCCATGTCAATATATTGGTCTATGTAATCATGAAGAAAATATTTTACCGCAATTTCAGAGATTTTTTGAAAACATAATTTTTTCAGCAAGGACTTAAATTTGCGTTGCATCATCTGACCATGGATGGAGCACAGGAACCTTGTAGGGGATAATGAATTGTGTTTCATAATAATACATGGATCTTTTTTACTCAGACCTTAGAAATATTAAATTTACTTAATCCATGTACATATTTTGTGTATTTTTGATGATGTGAAAGGAAAAGAACAATGTGACCTTTATAGTGTTGTTTAATTATTCAATACTCATGTATGAATATTTAATGAGTCACAAATAGTATACTAAGTCAGTGCTTCAAAGTTAAAGACCTCTTGTAGACTATAGAGATCTATCCAAATGACCTTTGTATTGGACAATGTTGAGGTTAAGGATCTGCTGGCTATGAGCAGTTTAAGGAAATCATATAATTTTTGTAGTGAGGATTTTTTGCAGCAAAGAACTAATAGCATGCAGTTTATATGCAGTCTGTGTGCACGATGATGTGACAAAATGCAAATATATATGACAGAAGTAATATGTCATTTGCATTTCATCATACAACTATATATAGTCAAGCGTCGTGTATGGCAGCTTTCTATAACATGAAAGGTTTTAATACGTCATATCTGCAACTGTATCATATGTTTTCAAAAAGTCAAAGAGTCACCTACATTAATCAACATTAAAAATGGTAAATTTTCACTCCTTTTGAAATATTGCAAGTGTTCCATGTCAGTCAAAAACCACCGGTATCAATGTTCCTCTTAATGACGTTGTATGCATGTGCAGTAAACTAATGGCCTTCTCAAGGTATATTTTTGTTTAATTTTGAAAAACTAAAATGCCACCAGAAGTAAAGGAATCATAAACGTTTTATTTCCAACTGAACCATTGCGGTAGCCCTCACTGGAATCAGGCTGGACATAGTGTTACATGCATCTCTGTGTAAGGTATTGTATGTTCATGTATGTGAAGAACATCTATTACACGAATCTGGTCTTTGCCCAAAGCGTTAATATGTTTCAGTGTACAGTACGTTACCTCCAAAGGACACAGACTTGAGCTCTTACTTTTCAGCAAATAAATTTTACACAAGTTTTGTGTGTAAAAACATTACTGATGCAAAAAGAAAATGCACAATTTTGCATATACATTTGCATACTGTTTTCATTGTCTATTGTCATAAATTTACCATGATGATAGATAAAGGTACTAAACAATGTGTTTCAGATATTTTGTATGAGCAACAGTTTTCTCATTAAAAATCACTCACGGCCCAAGCTTCAATAACAGATACTTCAAACAGAAATCAGATAACAAGCAAAGGTACATTGTGTCATGTAGTGGAATGTTGATTTGGCTCATATCTTTCAGAGAGGAGCATAGAATTTGTTATTTTTCACTTGTCAGATTATGATTGAAAAATTTCAGAGTAAGCAATTAACTAATAATATCTTGACCAAGCGTATTATTGTAGAACCTATGCTTTAGTATGAACCACCTCTGAGTCCCATTTAATGAGCTTTGCAATTTACTTATTAGTCCCCATGGACACCGTCCGGGGGGACTTATAGGTTTGGTCATGTCCGTGCGTGTGCGTGCGTGCATGCGTGTGTCTGTGCGTCCGTCCGTCCGTCCGTTCACGCAGATATCTTAGAGATGCCTGAAGCGATTTCATTCAAACTTGGTACAAGGATTACTTCATATGTCATACAGATGCACGTCGATTTGTTTTGTGATACGATCCAATATGGCAGCCAGGCGGCCATTTTATTATGATTTTTTCATATACAGAGCCATAATTCAGGCATGTTTCAACTGATTTTATTCAAAGTTGGTACAAAGCCATCGACCAATGTCATAGATATGCACGTCAATTCATTTTGTGATATGATCCAATATGGCCGCCAGGCGGCCTATCGGAAGAGAGCTTTGACACCACAGATGCCATTGAACTGTATCACTGTCAGTCCAGGGTTCATCATTACTTTGTTGTATCTTATGGGTTATTGCTGTGCTGCTCCTATATGTGGGGATATATCTGTGATCAAGCATCTTTCTTTTATTCTCATCATGTTCATTTTCCCTGTCTCTGCAAAATTGAACCGTTGTTCAATATCTGATCAAGCTACATGTAGATATCAAGAATGCTTTGCCTAGTATATCTTCTGTAGTGTGTATGTAGTTGACTTGTATTATTTTGAATCTGTGCAACATTTTGCATGAGTCTGCTTCGATTGAAGCACTGAAGTTTCCTTTTACATCGGAATACGCAATCGGGCAGGCAGGATTTTAAAATAAATTACCGTACCATTAAAACTGGAATGTGAAATCGGCTTTGCATGACAATGAAAAAAAATATGATAATCAATATCAGAAAAGTGTTTGCATTTTTAACCTTGGCATTTTGCCAGCATACATGTAAGTTCCGACTTATTAATGAACTGGACATTAAGCTGATTTACACAGGCTAAATTTTATGTATCAGCTGAACTGAATTACGTTAGCAGAGCTTAGATGTCAGCATTCCATATTTGAAATTTTAAAGTACTGTATTGTTATGTCATTTATCACCTATTTATTGTTTCAAAGAAATCGTTGATCATAAAATATTGATTGGAGCATCATCTTCCCCTATCCAAAACATCAGTGCTTTTCATCTTACTCAAAGAGACAATTTCAGAAATGACGCAATTCTATATTTAGTTCTCATTTTGCGTGGTGTGTAGCATCCGGAGCATGTGTCCTGGAATCGGCCCTGTATGTGTTGTTTCGATAAAAGTCCATCTGTCCACTGCAAAAGGTTTTCAGTGTGGTAGGAATAGCTTTGTATTTGAGCTGTGGATGCCTCATGGCTGCATTATGTAAATAGCTACTTTCTGGACAACACTCTGCAATACCAAGAACTGAATTACATATGGTAAATTAGCTGCATGCGCACCTGTTTTTTTGATGTGAGAATTACCAAGGTTAAAGAGAATAATTTACATTTTATTTTAGTGATACAAGCACTTTTTGTGTGTAGAGGATGTTGTTGTGACACTTGCTTCATTTGATAATTGGTTTTAGGTATCTGTACATGTTTTTTATTTTGATTTGTCAAATTGGGCATAAATTAACTGCATTATGACTTTAAAGATCGGTTTTGTTATTTTCACTTCATAAAACCCCCGTGTGATATCCCAGGTGAGGCTCACACACTCTGATTTGCCCAAAATATGATCAAAGTTATAGTAGGATCGTACCTGTGATATTTGAATACTTTGGATCAGTCTGGTTGCAAAAATCTCACATTGATTGATTTACTCAATATGCTGGATTGCCTTTTACTGGGTTTTGTAAGGGATAGCCAAAATTTTCATAAGAAAATGAACTATTAAATGCCTTGACTCTCTTTTGTGAAAATATTTAAAACTTTCTTTATGAAAAAAGACTTCATCATAGATTTAATCTTGTTAAAAGTCTGACATTAGGTTGCGCCTGGCTCCTAAGACGTTGAGCAGTTTTACTTGCTTACATTTGGTATATGTATATACCAAAGAGAGCTTTATGGTAGGTCGGCGGCATATCTGTACTTATGTATGTAAGTATGTTAGTGTATGTAGATGTATGTCTGTCCACATCAAAAACTCCAAATCTGCAGCACCTACATGTACCATCTTAGTATTTGGTGTACAGGTGCATTGAGGGGTGAAGATGTGATTTGTTCAAATGAACATGTCAATGTCAAAAATATGCAAATTAGGTAAAAAAGGGCAAATCCAGTAAATTGCTGAAACTCTGTTACCAAAGGCTTCATTTGGTTAAAACTTGGTGTGCAGGTTCTTTATGGTGACTTAAGTCATTTTTTTTCAAATTGTGGTGAAATTTTGAGAGTTGTATTTTTGGGATAATTTTTTCCGTTTTTGTAAAAAAAATCTGCTGCTCTGTAAAGCACCTGTTCCATCGCCTGGAAACTTGGTATGCACGATCCAAGGGTTGGCCTCTGTCAGATTGTTAAAATTATAGTGAAATTTAATTTTCATATTTGTATTTTTTGGAGCAGTTTTTCCTATTTTTGGTCAAAAACTCATTTTCTCCAAAAGTTCTCGTTGGCTTACTTTGAAACTTGATATTCTTGATCTTAGGGTTACCTTCTGTTGGATTTGTTAAATTGTGGTGACATTTTCATAATTATATTTTTGGGGCAATTTTTGCATTTTTGGTCAAAAAATCATTTTCTCTGAATTAACTAATCTGATTGCTCTAAAACTGGACATGTACGGTATCTTGAGGCAGCCCTAGTTGAGCATCTTCAAATTGTGGTTTTCCACATCTGTATATTTTGGTCAATTTTTCCCATTTTCGGTCAATTTTTCCCATTTTCGTTCAAAAAAACTTTCTCTGAAGTTGCTCGTCCCATTGTTTTGAAACTTGGTATGCATGTTCCCAGTGGTAAACTTAGTTAAGAATACTAACTCTGGCCTGCCACATCTAAGCAAATGTGAGCCAAATGTCATTGACATTATTTCTGCCATAGGGTCTGGCAGACCTTGACCATGTACATGTACCAATATTGGACCAAGTACAATAGCTATTAATAGATATTAACAGATATGTTCCCGGTGAATTTCTACCAAATGGGAACACATTGTCATTTATGCTTTTTCAACATTTTCTGTGACTTTTCACAGATGTACATGGTCTATCATTCACCATATGTTCTGTACTTTTAATAAAAACTTGTTTTCATACCAGTCTGTAAACATATATACACACTGTAAAACCAACATGTAATAGATGTTATCTTTGTAAATTCTTGTCTCCTGGTGAACCAGGATGTGCCCTGTGAATGCGCAATTATTTAATCATAAACGGATATGAATGGGAATCCCATGAAATGTATATTTACACAAATATCAATATTAGTTCAATTTTTACAGCATTCAATATGATGTGAGAGCAGCATAATTTCAAGAGCATGCATTGTCAAATTTTTATAATCATCGGTATATCATGAATATTTTTCAAAAAATTGCCTTTTAGTTTTAGGGGTGAACCAAAATTTTTGCAAACCGTCATTTGAAGGCTGTCTTGTCAAAATGAAGTCCAGGATATGTTAAACTTGATAATTTTAAATTTCAGTGTGATTGTGAGAGAGTTTGGTTATATTTGCATATGTTTGACTATACACATTGGAAGGCTAGCAATGTAGCATGTCTGATCTAATAAGTGTGCAAACACTAACATATACATAATGACCCCTGCTCACTGAATAGTGTTGGCAACACACAGTGTTGGTATATTAAATTTTTCTGTGATAGTATTCATGCGTGCTAGGTGTGTTATTCCAATCTTAGTATGGGATAAGATAACAGTAATTGTAACCGCTGTTGGTAGCATTTTGTGACCTGAAAGCAATATTGAGTCAATGCAAGAGGAGTTGTTATTATAACCCTCTTCTGCAGACCTAACCTAAAGGAGGTCGAACTTCTACTCAAATAATTTGCATGATGTCCTACCCTGCCTGTGTTGTTTAGAATTGTTTTCATGTCAAAAATATTTTTCCACTTAAATGATGAAACACAAATGTATGTCACTGCCTTGGTTGGTCAGTACGTGTCGATAAACTCCCTGGCATTGTTGAAGTGAACAGTCAACAGAATGCCGGTTGCCAAGATGATGGTGTCAGTATTTTGACAAGGGCTGACACCAGTGACTTGTCTTCCTGTCATAGCTGTTTATTCTGCAACCTGACATCTTTGTAAGATATGTCAGTGTAGTTTTTACTGACCTGTAACATAGAATTCACCGCTGAAAGGGTTTGGTATGAGATTTTAGAGTTCCACAGCAGAAAAGCCAGTGCGTTGCACCTGAAGTTCAGGATTCATTCAGGATTCTGTGTTGACTTTGTACTTGCATGAAGCTGGAATTTGATTCAAAATTTGCAGGGCCCTGAAAATATTAAGTTCAAAGTCACATCCAACTTTGGTACGTAACATTTGCTGCATTTTAGATGTGCAATGTACAAAAAGGTAGAATTCACCTAAGGGACATATATTCTTTTCTTATCTACCAGTTATTGGGGTAAATATTATAAAGCTTTTGAAGTAAGAAACAATTTTACTTTCTCAGTTTTTCAAAATCAAAAACTTTTATTTTTCCCAATTGAGTTAACATAGAGAGGGGGGCCATTTTGAACTTCAAATATCAATAAATGTTAGGTAATTGGTGTCGCTCATACTGAATTTTGCATGGTGACCCACTATTTTCATTCTTGATTTGGTGAAAGAATGGTTGAAAGTTTCATCGAGGAAAGTTTGAGTAAAAATTTGTCTTCCACTTTCAAGGCGTATACTACATATGTACCTCAAAGTACTTGTTATTACAAGTACAAAAGTTGTTTGCGCTCTGACATCTACCTACCCAAAGCTCTTACAAAGAAAATCAAGAGTGTCAAATACAAGATACAGTTAACCAAAGTTAGTTCAATTGAACCCTATTGCATGTGAATTTCAGTAGGTGTGATTACCGGCACTACTGCACACGTCGAGCTGACTGCACACTGTGACTGCTGTAAAAATTGAAGGACAAATTTTATTTGATACTTTAAGGATTAAAGTGAACGTGAAAGATAATATGTTTGTGGATTTTTAAAGACCTGGTCATGAAATGCAAATGCCCCACATTAAAATATTTATTGTTCGTGATGCTGTCTCCATAAAGTAATTTGAATGATCAAGTCCTTGGACATCGCCCACCATGTTCTCTGTTGAAAGGAAAAGAAAATACAGAAATTTGTGAACGCGATTGTTTTTGAAGTTGTCATTGATTAAAAATTCATGACATAATTTCGCAAAATTGGTGTCTTTCAAACCACTTAAGCCACACATATTTTTATTTCTGTGAAATGTGTTTTGAAAGAAAATTTTCACTTTTCAAAATTGGTATGAATATTTGTTTACAAAGTAAATGATGTTGCTTCTAGTGTGTTTATGTAGTGAGCGTAACATATGTCAAGGAGCTGTTGCTAGTTGAAATGAAAACAAAAACAGTAATTAGTTGACAATTATTATGTTTTAACATATGAAATTGTACACTTCAAAACAACAATACATGCTTAAGTCATCATCACAGTGAAAATTTATCCTTTCCATTTTATACACAAATGTAGAAGGAAATGTTTACTTAGCTTTCCAAATTCATTAAATGGATCTTTCCCTGGGAGGAAACATTTCAGTAATGACACAGGTCATTATGGACCATGTCCACCCTGTTTTAGAGCCTTAATTTCCAAAATAATATCTCATGTTTTACCCGGTTAACACTTTCAACCGAATTAGCCCGTGAAGAAGTCCAACTTTGCGACAGTAAACAGTAGGATTGGATAAACCATGGTGATTGATGAAAGGGTGACAGAATAACAAATTTCAAAGTGTTACAGAGTTTACATATTTTCATAATTTTGTTATTGTGCAGTGTTCTCCCAGGATATTCTGGTAGAGTGATGGCTAATTTGCGTAACAATTACAATTTTTATGGTAATGAGTTTCTATTGTTTACCAAAAATTAAAGAGTGGCGGCCACCACTCTATATTAAATTGCTCTGGGGAGAACACTGCTGTATTACAATGTACATTCCATCTTTCTATCTCAAATCTTTGAGCAAAATACTATTTGTCAATCTGAATACTTCGGTATAATATTTAATAACATATGAATTTTGTTTTTTGTGAAAGATTTGACAATAGGTCACTCGTTTCTTGTAAAAGGGTATTCATTTATACAGACAGGTATGGTAATGAACATTTTTATGTCCATTTTCTCCCAGGGTACTGTCAGAACAATTTGTAGAGGGAGATGTACAATGTATATTTAATGAGTGTGCTGAATTCAAGAAATGAGCTGCAGTTTTTAATTCCTCAGTAATATGCAAAAGAAGATATCTGTTCAAGATCAGAATGACAAGTCATTTGGAAAATTGCTGCAGTACTGTTCAAAAGATTCCAAATGCTTGCAAGTTGTAAATGCTGGCAGTGTTCCATATCTGCACAATTTGCAAGTGTAAATTTTGATTGTTACCTTGTCATGTATTTATATTCGAAAACCTTTCAAATTTAGTAAATCTTTAATCTCAGGCAACCATTAGTAAGCTTTGTTAATCCATCAGTGTCAACTCCCACTATGCCGGAAGAAATTTTTAATCACCAGGGTTTCATAAAAAAGTTTGAATATTCAATAAATGTAATAGTTCGGCTGATTTTTGTTATTGTAGTTACTCTACTGTCAGTGAAAATAATCTCGATTTCAACATTTTATGTCAAGGTTTGTGACGTTGATATTTATAACTCTGATTACCAGTTACTGCATATATGTGTTGCAAGATTTTTATGATGTTCCAATTTTGTATGCACATAAATTTCATGGTCAGCAATGGCTACATGCATGCGATGACTCCCTGTGTGTGGCGGTCATTCATGATAATGATATGACATTCATAAAAATATGAAACCTTCAACTGCTCTAATTATTTCATCCATGTAGCTAATATTGTGTTTCTAGGTCGCACACTAGGGTTATCATATATAATATTCAAGATGGTTCTCATGGAAGTATGGAAGTTTTGAATACATATGTGTTAATTAGCTCATCTATTGGTATCTCCACATATATGTACATATATGGGCAAATATGTGACATTTTATAATATTCTTGTATTTTGCTATATACAATAATTATACTAGTTCACACACATACACAAACACACACACAATTTTATCAGTTTATATATAAATATATATATATATATATATATATATATGTGAATCTATCTATATCTATATCTGTATACATTGAAAATATATATATTCAAGATTTCTTTCATTTTGAATTTGATATTTCCTAATTTTAAAATTTTAATACATAATGTAACAATGAATCAAATTTATTTATAACATTATCAAGGAAGTCAAATTCAAGAACTGCCTCAGCCTCTGTACAGTTTGTAATTAGTATGTAGTCACTTTGGGAAATTATTGTTGTATAATTGGTCAGCTTTGGCCAGAATAAGATACTCATGTAGATTGTAAAATATCGTTCAATCAATATGCAAATGGGATATTTTAAATAAATCGGCATGCATATAAAGTGTCAATAATAATCTCAAATCAACCGTTCAAAGAATACATCGACTGTTGTGTTTTCGCAAACATTCAAAACTAATGATTCTGTTTTGCGTTAGGTATGTTGTACAATCAATAATTAGCACATGGTGCCACTCCCTGAGCATTGTAAATGATAGTGTGAAAAAAAGATACTAGATGTTTTTGCCACCAGGGCAAGAACGAGGTACACAAAACATGGTTAATGTCTTTTGAATAGCGATATTGAATTCAAAGTTTGTTGATACAATAATGCTACTGAATTGCACTTGAAAGGTCATATTTTATTGTGAAAGGGTTACTTATAAAGATACAGGCATGGATAGGTCTGATAACAGATCGTAATTTCCTATTTTTCAGCTGTTTCTATGCAATCGTGAGAAGTAGTATTGAAAGCCATAAATTCAACTTTACGCTCAAAGACAGTAAAATAATAGTAACTCCAGCAAAGCACTTAATATTCTAAAGCAAGTCATGGGATAGATGTGTTTAATATTGATATCAGATCGGCCGACATTGTTGACTACACCTGCAGTGCCTACAGGGACAGACTTTGAGATTCGCAGCAAAGTGCTGACATGCCACACACGCAGCATAAGAGCAACGTGTGCAATACTAATGCACTCTCACTTTTACTCTTCTGGGCATCCAATCTGACATTACCGCTGCAATATTTCCTCTCTGACTGAGGCCTGTCAGTCTGTGTTTCAACAAAATTGCGTCCATCATGTACGTACACTATGTTGTATGAAGCTAACAGTGTAAGGTTAGATTGCTGGATATCTAACCATTCTGGAATATTATTATCAATATTACCGGATGTATATACATGTGCAATCACAAAAAATAAGTGAAATAATGGCACTGTACTATACTTTTGTGCTTGAAACAAAATAGCATGCATTCATGTAATACCCAATGCTATTGTTGAGTTTTATTCAGAAAAAGAATTCATTTGTTGACAATATTACATGTTGTACATAAAGATTTGTGTGGGCAACCTGAAAGCTGATATTTGATATTTTGTCAGACTTTGGGGAGAAATATGTGAAAATGTTCACATTCTACTGGCACAAAGGTAATGAAAATATTGCCACAAGTTATAGCTGTGGCCCCACTAACTGGTGCAGGCAGCATATTTTTTTTATCTGTAATGGAGGTGGTTTCATTAATTACGGAAGTGATCAGTATTGTGTATAGCATAGAGTATAATGAAAAGTGGCTAACAAATTATCATTCTTTCGGCTGGGTCATGATGACAGCCAAGTCACTGTGATGCTACGATATCATAAGGGGCCCTACAGTTGTTTAAAGTCTCCAACCAGATGTTGTTAGACTTACACAGCAATTGGGTGCATCAGATCGCTAAATATGACTCCCCAAAAGATACAGGTCCTCATGTTTATTAGTGTTTTAATGCACCTTGTCACGTCTCTGTGAATCTGACGATGTTTCAGTGAAAGTTGTCCTGACTGTAACATTTCGCATTCTAACCTTTCAGTGACCCAGTATGACGTTGTTTACATTTTACCATACTTTTGCGATAATTTTGACGGCTGGCAGGCTTCATGTACTGTCCGGCATTTTACAAGTATCATTTTTATCACATAAAGAACACTGAGCAGGCAAAGCAGCTACAAAATATCAGGCATATCATGACAAAATTGTGTCAGAGAATGTGTAGTAGCCTTTGTACAGTAGGGGTTGTAATGTACATATGTCATGTACTTTACCAACCAAACCCTGCAAAAAACCTCTACAAGGCAGTATATTCCTTTAGACCAGGTAGATATCTTTCATACACACTTCAAACTGACTGAACAGATGGCTTCACCATTTATTCTCTGCATTTATCTCCATATCAGTGTAGGAACTGACACAAAGGAGTAGATTTCCAATTTAATACTGCCATTGCCCGTATGGCAAGTTTCAGTTGTACATGCAGTACCACACCATCAGTGCTAAAAAGTGGATCTTCATTTTGTATAAGAAGTTTACAACTTATGAACAACAACAACACTACTTCTAATACTACTACTAGTAATATAACATTAATATAACAAAGTGACAATATTCGTGATTATATGTAGTCATCTTTTAGCAGAACAGGATCGAAAGCTTCTCTATCTTCAAGCTATAAATAAAATTTGCATCTGTCGTATCTTGTAGCAGATGCAATCGCAGCGACCACAAGTATGTCTGCACAACAAACTGCTTGTATTTGTGCAGTTATTTGCTGGCCAGAAGAATGTTACATTTTGATTTTTCAAATTTTATTTTGCTCAAAGTATTCATCAGAAATATTTTTGTTATGCTTGCAATGCTAACAGAGTGAAATTGCCTGAGGGTGTTTGTGTTTTCAGTGAATGTGGCTTTTGTAGGTTAAGTCAATACATCATAGATAGCCATGTAAACATGAATCATGATACTTACAGTCCACAGTCTGTGGTTTATCATGGTCTGCCTCAGTGCAGACCTACCATATTTTTTTGTAGGAAAAGTTCATGAGACTAAAATACCACAAAATGTATCACTAAAATAAAAGGTATCAATTTTCAGTTAGAGTCCATCCCAAATTGTCAGTTTATAGAAAATGATTGTGACTTAGTTGTTTGCCAAAAGTGATACAAATCCATCTTTTCCAGAGTGATCATTATCCAGTGACATTCATGAAGTTTTTGCAAGTATTTAAAAAAATAATGACGTTTGATTGAAAACTGTGCCAAAATAGGGCAGTATGAAAATTTGTTATCAGAACTGGATGAACTCTTGTTGATATGTAGCTTTTTCAGTGCACAGTTGGCAAGAATTGACATTTTCTCCTTCCATTTTCGCTTTCCAGACTACCCCTTGCAATCTACCAGCTGTTCTAATTCCTGCCCCAAGGAAAGTTTTTCCCATCAGTAAAAATATCACAAGTTATGGCAGTAGAGCATGCTGAACATTTATAATGTATGTGTTCCACGTTAGGAATCTGTCTCTATTGCGTCAATACTGCTGTTTGCCTATCATTATTTCTTGTCACTGTGCTATTCAGCCGTGTCCATTTGACCTTGTGTGGTAATTTGTGAGGCCTAGCTGTGGTGTCGCTTCACATGCCATTCACCAACTGCGTGAGTTAATGTGATATGAACATGAACCTGTTCATATGCCCATTAATCTACACTTCACATTGTTTTATCCAGTCTTTTTATAAACCTGAGGTGGTTTCAAATTGACAGTGAAGAATTGCTTTTAGGTTTTGTGCAAGGGACATGAGTGTTGGAAAATATGGGAGTGCGTGGATTCATCCTGTCCAGATCCCTCTGACCCATCTGTGCCATTCATTTTCATTTTTAATTAAGAAAGTTGCAAGCTGTTTAAATGCCATTGTGTAGATGGTGTAAGTTGCTGGCAGATGTAGATGCATGTAAATTATATGTACCTGGGGAACAGTTCATCTCAGGTTTAATATTTTGTAGCAGGAATGTAAACATTGTTCCGCCCACATAGGAGAAAATTGCACCCATGTTGAATGAATGTTCATAGATTAGATGATGAAGCGCGATTAAAAATACATTGTCATATTGTTGTCGCCTGAAATTATGTACATTCGATGTATAACATAGAATAGTAGATGGAGCCAGGCTTATTGAATTGATTGCCCATCTTAATCCCAGTGGAAATCTAAAAATAGACCTTGAGATAAGTGGCTGAGTCTCAGAGGATTTCTAATGCTCTGTTGCAATCACATTCTGATCTCCAAGTGCCCCCCCCCCCTACGCCACGCCACGTACCAAGCGTGCATGCCATCAGTGTTATAAATCAATGTTTTAATACAAGCAGCATTCTCATCAATATGTTATAACTCTGCATTATTGCTCCTTCCCGAGTAAACGACCATCATGCAATCAGTAATTCATGAAGGGCTGATGGATTTTTATCCAGTCATTTCACAAAATCAAACCTTCCATTGCGTGTTGATATTCAACTTCTTTTTATGGCTGATTACCCAGTAATTGCTACAAACTTACAAAAAAAAAAAATGTCGCCAATTGAATAATTTTGAATGACAGAACTAGATCATGTTGTTTAGGGTATTTATAATATTTGATTCCTGCATTGAAAATGTGCATGAATGACGAATTATGATCCTAAGCTGATCAGTGCTAATAATAGATTACTACATGTTCATACATGTATACCTTATCCAGAGCAATGCATTTCAGATAATACTTAAATGAAGTATTTGATTTTGGAAAATACCGTTTTATCAAAAAGGATTTTTTTCCACTAGAATTTGTGCCATTGGAACATCAGAAGTTGACCAGGGCAACATGAGTGTATGATGTTATATCTATCCTGGAACTTACCGGTACATGTCATGTAGCATATTTTTTCTGAAGAAAAATGGCTGAAAGATTGTTGAAGTATCTTTTGAACCAGACATGTTATACATGTAGTAACAACTGAACAAATATTAGACAAGTACATTGTAACTGGTTTAATAGTCTTTTCTTGGGTCACTTATGATCTTTTTTGTATTCAACAACTGTCTGCATGCAATGCAACTATTGCATTCAGTTGAACTCCTACCTGTAGTTTTGAAATTCTGTCATTGTTTGCACCTAGTAGATCTGCAGGACTATTATTGTCTGTATTATCTATATGTATACTTAAAATACACAAAAATCTGTTTTCTTTCTAAAACAACCAAACACGCGCTCCTTTGGCTGGCAGAATATATAAGGCAACTGGTCGATTTGCTGGTATCATCTATATCAAGTGTTAACACATAGCATAGTCAAGCATTCACTCAGTGTAGCACTTGATATTTACTTTAACATGTCAGGCTTTATTTTACCATCAAGTGCCTGTGAATATTTACTGATGTAGATTTGTATTCTATCAATAGTAGCATTTCCAGTCTGCGGTAATGTCATTGAACTTTTGAAGGGCTTCCTCTAGAGTAGCATACTGCGAAAAACGAACTGCATTCATGGCTCTGTCATGGCTCTTTCAACTGTACATGTAATGAAGGCAGTTTTGCTGTATATTATTGACAGTTTTTAGACTAAAGAACAAATTTAGTGGTGCCGACACAGAATTAAATAAAGGTATGCTTAGTTGAAAATGCAGAGGTACATGTAAGGCTACAATATGGCAATATGGCTTTTAATATTTGCATGAAATGCTGTAGAGTAGAACAGTTAAATATGATGTCAATAAGTGATTCCAGTTGCCAAAACAAAATCATCATCATTATTGCCTCTTGTAGCTGTTACATGTGAATGAATTAAATTTTACTGAGGAAAGGTTGACTATATACTAAAGATGCTGGGTCATATTAAAATAGGTACAGTGTTTGATGTGAAAACTAGAGGTTGTTTAAAATACGTGTAGTGGTTAGAAATGTGAATGAAGGAAACTTTCGGGGAGACAGAGTGTGGCATAATAGATGTATATGTGGATAGGTATGATTTTGCCATGGCAAGTGGCAACTGAAATCATGATTACTTTCCATGAGAGCGGCCATGTTCATCGACAAATGGTTTACTCCGCGAGTTAGCCTACATGTCGCTCATATTTTCTTGAAATGCCTAATAGATTTATTGACAAGACAAAGTGATGAAATAGCATACATTTACTAATCAAAATGAGAAACAAAGAGAAGTCCCATAACGTGTTGTAATCAATATTAACCATCCTCTTTTTGATGAGATATTTAAGTGGCTTATGACATCAACATCATCTAGTAAATTTAATGGTTTCCATAAAAGGGGAAAGTCCTGTCAATAACGGACTCCTTAATGAAAAGTGATAATTGGGTCAACAAAGTACTTGTATATGGGTAATAAAGCAGATTTGTTCTTGATTAATGTTACACTGTTACAGTGTGCCCCTGAACCAACCAGCTGCAAATGTTCATTATGCTAATAAATATACAAAATATACTGCTGGTAGTACATGTTTAAAGATTTTATATTTTGTAGTGAAGAACTATAGATGAACTTTTTACATAACAAAATTCAATGCCAGTATTTTGATAGATAACAATTTAAAGTGCTGTGAGTAAGTGGACAAAATTGACAAAGCGTAACTACATGTTCACAAATCGGCTTAATGTGGAATACTTTGCAATTTTTTTTTTGACAAGGAAAGTATGACTTTAATGTATAGGATTCAAAATGTCTATTTGCGAATGATTGAGGCTATCAAATTTTTGTATTTCAATCAAAGGTATGTATAATCTAAGACTGGTATTTTTGTTGTAGTCAATTATAGTTTGTGGATGGTTGTTCATGATGTCTTTTAAGTGATATTTCAGCTTTTAAAAAAAAATTCTTTGTAGATGATTGAGGTATGTATCATTACATGACATTGTATAGTGGTGAAATGTCAATGTTAGCTAATCTCACCATTACGGTTCTTAGATCACAACATGCACACAGGCAATGCGAATCAAGCGGTGCTTGATATCCCAGAGATGCAGAAGTACAATTCATGATGCTACAGCCATTCCGTCATCATGGAGATGAACCAGAGATGGCAAGTGCACTTCAAATCATACGAGATGTAATCGATGAGGCTTTGTAAACTCAAACAGAAACACAGAGATTCAATTTCAGTGTAGACTATCGAAGCCACAAAGTACCTAACGACTGTAGTGGCTATAGTGTGCAATCATGAACTCCACTGGGAGAGCGGCAGGAGAAGAAGATATGTTGAAATCTAAGCCATTTGTGTCGTACAAACCAATAAGAATATTTCAGTTATTGTAAATTAATTAAAGTTTGTCTGCTCAGGTGTTTTATGTATATTTATCTTGATCCCTTTCACAGCAGGCAACAAAAAATCCAGAATAATTGTAGAAAGATTGACCGGGAGCGATCAATAATAATGGCTGCTGAAAAGAATGCTTTGATCAATAGTTTCTGCCTGTCCATACAAAAAAATTTTAAAACTCCATTTTTCAGAGAGGTTGATTCAGAAAGAATAGAAAAAGCCTATCTTGTCAAGGATTATCTAGAAGACATGGCATGTATCTGTAATATCATGAAAAACATTATCCATTATAATAAATAACCATATTTTATCTGATATTTTGACAATTATACAGTTTGATTTCAAATAGAGATGTACATGATTCAATCATGTATTAATGGTGTAGATTCCAGCCGTAAATTTTTTTTTCAGCTTGTTAACAACACACATAATATTTAAGTGCCAAATTACATCTTTGTAGACAGAAAAAATGAAATATTAATATAATAGTAGCTTAAGACAAAATAGTGAAATTTGAAGAATTATGTAAATTTGTCACCTGGATTTTCTACTACAATAGCACACTTTTGACTTATCTTTTGACATTTTGCATCTAATTACACTGAAATAGCTTTGAGATATTTTCTTTTATGACCGGGCAGCTGCTTCATTGCATCATATCCCTGATCATATTTTGCCCATTGAAGAAATTCTGAGACATTGATACTGGTGCAGGTCTCTTTAACAATAAAGACTATGTGTCATGGGTCACGTAATGTGCAATCAAGCATTGACTGGTAACGGTATTCTCAGAATAAGAGCTCAGCCAAGTGAACATCGTGAAGTGTAATTTGATATTGTGTGGTTTTCTTGGGACACATACAGTATACAGTTGTGTGAAAGGATTATGGTGTACTGGAGGCCTCTGACATTTAAAATGCATCCAAGCATAGCTACTTATGACAGGTTTATTGCTTTTCTAATATTTTTATTGGTCTATGACAGGGAGTAAATGGTTCATTATGAAGGCACGCACGGCTGATTATCATATTGAAATAGTGGAAGTATACTAAATATGATGCAGTAAATGATGGCCAAAACGCCAAGATAGATGTTTGTTTTGAATTACAACAATGCTGTAAACTGTTTCATTCATAGCATGTCTTGTAACATGACACTCCAAGGTCTTGTCCCAGTGTTGTGGTACTGAGTAGAATTCCATCCCAATAATGTACGCTTGAAAATGAGTGATTGTCAGATAATTTTTGGGTTTGTATTTGTTTCAAATCTGTCCCATGATAAAGTAGTAGCCACTGTTTGCAGCTGTTGTGAGTCTAGGAATAGCATACAGTATGTCTTTCTCATAACTAAACAACATATTGTTGATGATGACCAGGTGCACAGCATAATATTAGAAATTTAATACCTATAAGTCTGTGTGATTTGTACCATCACAAAGTGCGCTTTCCAATAACCCTTTTGTGTTCTGTATTTTAACTCTTTTCTCCAGTAATTATGAAACTTATATATCAGTGAACAGTCACAGAAAACAAGTTTAAATCACCTTCAGATATGAGAACAAGGATTCCCATGGGCTAGAATACCTATTGAACATCTACACAGACAGTCAGTATGACAAAAATATCAAAAACTGCAATCCATGTGTCCATGCTATCATACATAATTCACCATCTTCGTACCTGTCTTCTCATGGCACACACAGTTTGCTGCTTCAATCGCCAAATCATATGGTACCTGTACAGTTCTATAAAAAATAACACCTATGTATGTAAATGGAATATTCCAAATTTTGCTATATAGTGAATATCAAAGATGTTTTAAAATATCTCTTCCTTTCACATGAACAGTTGGCTGAATGACTTCATTGTCAAAGTCATGGGCAGTTTGAATTGTTATGATCTGTTACCTGCAGAGACTACAGTAAATGCATTATGCTCTGAGTGCCAAAGTCAATTTTTGTCACCTTTATAAATATAATGCAAACAATTTTTTTAAGATCCAGACAATTTTTTTTCAGATTGTCCCTAACTTTTGAAAAAAACTGTAACCAACAAAAAGTTGTGTCCCTTTAGTCCAAAATTATCAAAACAATTACAGAAAAATTCATAAAAATAGGTAAAATGTTGCACTAACATTTTGGCGGGAAAAATTACAGCACTCAAAGGGTTAACCTGAATATTTGCCTCTATTAGGACTCTGCCACAAAGTCTGACTTTCGATTTAACTATTTATACTTGGCCTCCAGCATGTAGAAGAGATTTCAAAATGGCAGGGCTTGTTCAAGAATCTGATGCAGTCTAAGCTCCAAAACTTCCTTAGCATTAGTAGCTATTTCTGCTGATTAATTATGATAAAATGAGATTTCTTTCAACTTTTCTGTTCAAGAGTTTGATGTTGAATAATCCAGACAAGTCTCCCAGGTAAAAGTTTAGGTTGCAATACCCAAGTTTGGATCATATGGAATGCAGTGTACCACCAGTGTATGTTTTAAAATTTGATTATAATCAAAATAATCAGATTGAAAAACACAAGTTCATGACTACACCAAGTTGCAGCCTTCAGTACAAAATCATAATTTCTCAAAGCTCTTCGCTCATGTACAACATTTTAGACAGGAACTGTGAAGTTGATCTCTTCAACCAGATGTTTAACAGCAAATGGCAAGTTAGTGCAGCTTGATGTATACATGTATTTCAGTGTCATAAAATTTACAGGGATGTACGACACAGATAATTTTCGAGCCCCAAACTCTACAAAATGGCAAAAGTATTCCCACTCATGATAGGTGATCCCAAGGACCATCTTGGACCAATGTTCCATCAAACACCTACTTCTTTAGCATTTCAAGGAAATTTGATCTATGTAAAACTCTTTAATACCATCTGGACATGAAGGGAACTGGATGACAGTTATGTTACTCACTGTAACATGTTTCTGTTCATAAGAAAACTCTTTGCCATAGTGATGTTAAGAAAACAGATTGAGATGACATCTGTACAAGATCAAGGTACATCTGCACTATTAAAACTAATGTCAGTGGATGTGAAGGTCATTGAACTTTGTACCTCTTTCTGTCTTGTGAGCTAAACATGAACATGGCAGTTGCAGTAAAAATTCTCAGAGTTCCAATTCCTTTCCCTCCATCCACACCTGTTGATGTCAACATAACATTTTACAAAAATGTAGGAGATAGAGAGTGTTTTAAGAGCCTTTGAACAACAGTATATCTTTACAGATGAATTTAGTCATTTTAGTTACAAAAGAAGTTTAACTCATTTTAATACAGGTACACTCACAGAGATTTGTATATCTTCTTGTAGCTATGCACACATACAAGCATTGTATAAACCTGAATTGTCATTTTGATCACTGCTGATTGACAGCTTCATAGACTGTTGAAATCAGTGGCAATCTGATCAACCAGGAATAGCTTTCTCTGTGTTGGACCATACACCAACTTACTTTGTGTGCAGCAAAAACAGGGTTGGCCATATGGAAATTTTGATGGCTGGGCAATTCCTGTCTTTTTTCAGAAATCTAATATCATATTTTGATGATAACCATATAAAACAATACATGTTCATAACAAATAATATGCAAATTATACATTGTTATTTAAATTACTTGCCCTCAATTTTCCCAAGCTGTGGACAACATTTTAAAGTATCATTGCTTTGATAATAAAGTTTCAAAATGGCTGTAGATATTGACTTTTCTTGATAGTGACTGTAGTACACAATAGATAGTGAAAGTACTGCATCAACACTGATCCAAGTTTCATTGCTCAGATGGTGTTCATGATATAAATGATGTCAGCATTCAGTTGAAGATTTTTCCAGAATTCCAAAACTTCAAGAGACAACATACAAATTTGCATTTCAAGAAGAAAATTCTTTCAATTTCATGTTAGAGTGCATTTTATCTTATGAATGTAAGAACAGCTTGGTTGGTTTAGTTATGAATTTATTGATAGCTCGTCTGTCAGAGCTTGTGGCTCCATTTGCCACAACTTTTGAAGTATTTCCTTTATTATTTTATGAAATGCTATTTTTTTATGGTATTTCCAAATCACGTCCAAATGCCTGCTACATGTTCAATTTGCCAACGAGACCTTTATGTGTGTAATGTCTGATATACTAATGTACAGTTGACGAGTAATTTTGTGTTTTGGAGACTGGAATTTATCAGTCGACAATAACATTGCATGTCAATCACAATATTTGTGTCTCTAAGAGTAAGATTGAGTAGCTATATGATAACAGGGATGTAGAAAATTTTGGTTACAGGTGACAAAATAAAAGTACAGGCAGTTTATGTGCACATAAAGTTACTGCAAAGTGCCCTGATTTTTTACTAAAACTAAATTTTCACAGCCGTCAAATTTTCGCTGACAGTTGGTTGTTTTTGCCAGCTGCCAGTTATTTCCTACATCCCTGGCCAGGCTATATGCTTTATGGGAAGGAAGAAAATACACTTGCTTTTAGGAAAAAAAATAATGAAATTATAAACATTCTTCAAATTCTTCTCCAAAATCATGTCGGTGATTGTGGAAAGTTGTCTGCCAGTTGACAGTTTGTGAGTTTATTTGTTGCAAGTCACTTGGTTCACGTGCCTTTGTACGTGGTGCAGATGCCAGACAACATGTATGGCATCTGGATTGGCTGATATTTCGATGAAATGAAGATATTTGTGTCAGTTCAACCTCTGAGCCGAATTTCTGTGTCATACATTCCTTATGCAGGGGAAAAGGCCTTTAGAGTATTAGCTGCATGTAGTTCACGTGAGAATATGTTAGTTGATTTCTTTGATAAAATGTTGAATACCCCAGCCAGCAGTCCTGACTGTCAGGTGTTCATCATAAATGTAAAAGCCATTGTTCCATCCCCCACCCACCAACCCTTTTAACCCACCAACCTCTTTTAAGTAAAGTCCATTTGAACATCATTTAGGAATATGTGAGAAGACGAAAAGATTTCTGACATGTACAATTCAGTTGAAGGGGCCCCCAGTTTTCTGGATACAAAAAAATTGTACCATCCTATTTTGGGATCATGAATTTATTCCGTGTGGAATAAGGACTGTGTTAACCAAGACTAATGCACCTCATCCGCTCTCTTTTCAATGTCATCAGATTTTATGAATATTTGATAACAAGTGGATCTCTGCAGAATTGCAATCTTTGTTGCAGTTTCCATTTTCTCCATAATTTCGTGGTCATGCCTGATTGTCTAGCTGCCCGAAATTGTTTTAACAACCATTTGTCTGTCTTCTCTATCAATTTTTATAATTATTTCACTCCTGTAGCATACAGTACAACTTGTGGGATGAAGAGATGCATGTATAAGCTGCTTAAATGCAAGCAGAAGTGTAGATATTTTGGTGTAATGAGAAATCACAGGATATCAAACTAATATGAAATATACTGAATGGCAGCTTGTGGATTTTTATTACACTGTACACACATAATGCTCCTGCGTTTCCTGTTGTACTTTGAATCATTCATGTAGAATTTAGAACAGTAGTGAGTAAATGAAATTGCAATGAACCAAAACATAATGTGAGTCACAGGTGTTTGTTTATTGAAGTGGTACAAGGGCATTGATCTGTTCTGGTAAATAATTGTCAATGAAATGGAATCAAGTGTTGAAATTAATCATCAAGATTCTGCACTGGTGAAATAAATGGCGATAACCAGTGTATGGTGAAGGCATAAATAATATAATAAATATATGAAGCACTAGAACCTTGGTGAAATTAATATTTCCATGTACCGTATCTTATGTATGACTCAATGAGTGTTGAATACAATTACTGGGTTAGACTGCAGTGATATTTAATAGTTGATGTCATTTTGTTTTAGGAATTTCGTGGCAATATCTGTGATTACAGGGTATCATAAGTGTACATTGTACATAGAGTTGAATTCACACATGAACGCACAAAATGCAGCTTTGTATGGAACATTTTCATCCTGCTTATTTACATATTGCATAATTATGATTAACAGTATTGAAGTTAACATTCATGCAATCATACTCTTTCCGATTGTGAAAATCCTGTTTTGTCCGCACGTCATTTTTTGAGAGTTAACATCTAGCCAATTGTTTTAAGCCACTGGCCTCATCACTGCAATAGCCCCAACACATTTTCTGAAGATTTTTGATTTTTGCATGGACCTGTCAAGCTGAAATGAAGCTCTGACTCGTGAGAATGCTCCTTGTGATGTTCCATAAGATATGAAATATTACTGGGACACAAGGTTAAACAATATATGAATATATTTAATTCGGTTAACTAAGATTTTCTAATGGAAATTGGAGAGTTCAGTTTTGATGCAAATGGTAGAACAGAAAGGTGGCTTCACTTGAGGTAAATGCTGAAATCTTCAGAAAATACAGATTGATATAGGATAACATATGGTATATATTCAAAGCATCCTATTAAGACAACCTTTTATGTTAATAGAAGATGATTGATATTATGGGATATATTGCACCTACCCTGCTGGTCAAGTAATGAAGGAACACAACACACTGTCCAGACAGGAAGCCAGATACAATTGCTCCATAGAATAATACCACTTCCGCTCTATTCAATATCATACGTGTATATATACAAGCAATTATCATGAACTTCTGGAAATACAGCGACTGCCCTGTCAGTAACAACGTTATGAAATACAGTAAATATTTAACAAATGCTAGGTTAAATAGGAAAGATTAAACAGGGATCAGAAGTGCCATCTGAAAAGTTGCGCTCTTATTCGCCTTTTTTTTTTAGTATCAGTAATGTCACTGTGGATATTGACTTTAAAGTGATGACAGCTGCCATGTACCATCAGTTCTTGAAAGAGAGTTGAATTTGTTCAGCATACGCAATTGCAATTGTGTGTTATTTAGAGCATCAGTATCGGAGGTACTGGACTTCAAATAACAGATGCAAATCAAGGTACATTGAGATTAATCGGCAGGTTATGTTCTGTTAAGTATGACTAATATCTTTCTTTTAAAGAAAAAAATACCGAGCTTGCCCATTCTCATTGCCAGGTGTGTACTGCACCTAAAAATAATGGATGCATACAGAATATTAATTATGTTTCAAGGTTACATTCACCAACAACAGTTAACAGTTGACTTACCAATCTGAATAATGATCTTCAATCCTTTTATTTGACCAAGATATATTGTATATTATCTCACAGTTTGTACATGCAAATTCGGACCATGATTTTTAGCATTTAAATTGAAATGTTAGCTTTTATTTCAAGCGTGAAAAAATTGAAATATCCAAGATACGATAGTAAATTGATGTGCATGCACAATGTAAATTTTCACCCAACCGATTATTTCTCCTCAGATTGTCATTTTGATGTTCTTTTTATAACTTTACTATGAATAAATGGCTTCAGGTCTTTATAGAGAGATCAATGTCACCTCATGTTATATAATGTGGCATCAGTTGAATTTCACCAGTGTTTGAAACAGAAATGTGTTACCAGCTGAGGATGCTTCCTTCTACATGATATAACGTGAGACCTCCATGATGGCCTACATGAATATGATGTCCGTGATGTGTGACGTGATTGTACACTTGCACATGTTGCACCATGACATTTTGATGTTTAAAACTGCAGCTGCCGTTACCAGCACAATACATCGCCGACACAGGTACTGTGTACTACCTGAAGGGAGACAGCCTGGTTTCCATGGTGATTTTAAATTGCCTAGAGAAATTTACATAAGAAGGTGCTGTCTACTGGTCATCAGCAATCAATGTGACAGCTTCAGAAATTCTTTTAGAGCAGGTTTTTTGGCGATTTTGAAAATTAATAACTACTGCATGTAACAATGAAATTGACAGATAAATTCCCTTGGTACTGCTCTACAGCCTGTGGTGACTTCTCGAATTGCAGCAATGCTTAAAAATACGTCAATTTTACAACCTATGATTTCCTGGATGAAAAATGCTATACTTGTCATCAGCAAAAAGACACAAATTTAATTGTTACAATTTATGCTTATTCACTGTTGTTGGATGGGAAAAACCTTCACGTTGTAATTGAATTTGAGTAGTTTATATATAGGTGTATGTGTACGCAAAACTGCTAGACAACATCACAATAATAATCGTACTGAGCAACATTCAGATATTCCATGAAAATTATTCAAGTATTAGATGTTTGTTCATTTTTGTTCACTTTATCCTGTTGAAAGCTTAACCAGGAAATTGACGGTGTTTAAATTCATGGAATTAGACATTTCGGCTTATTAAAGTTGAAACCATAATTCTAAAAGCATGATTTTGTATTTTAAGCCATGAAAAGAAACCTTGAAATGTAATTGAAATTTAGTTGTGATACCAATATTTTTCATGATTTGTTAGCCCACAAGGGAGTTCTAAGGCACTTTTACCTCTCAGTGAAATAGTGAATTTTATACTTGAAAAGTGTTGGTAATGGAAACTACATGTATATTCATGTAGAAATTAATAGAAATTAATATTCACACTGACGAGAAAATGTTTCTCTTTTATCTAAAATGATATTGTTGTGCGTGAGTAGTGTTTGGAATTGATCAGAAAGACTGTCCATGTGCATGGCCTGTGTATGTACCCTTGATTTCATAGCTAATGTATAATCTCATTTGAAAGGAATATTATTGCAATGTGCAGTTTGTGCATAGCTATCAAATTACATGTATTTCATTATTTGTTTTGATTGAACTTATTATTTGATCAGCTTTTTTCAAGTACACAATACAATCCATTCTATACTAATTTTCAGGGCCTAATTTGCTTCTGTGAATCGTCTTGTTGGTGCCTTGGCATAGTTGTCGTCTAACATTAATGTAATTAACGCTGAAGAGTTCATCGGAATGTATATGAAATATCATCAACATGATCTAATATCCCCGATGTAGTTTTTCACAGATTGTGGTTATAAAAATAACAAGAATATATATATGGTAAAAAACAACATATTAGACATAGAAAATCTTCAGAAAGCAATGTGAAAGAAGGTGTGGTGTATTAGTGGCAATAGGAGCACACATCAGCGTTTCAACTGAGAAAAAAGTTTGACTGCTCTACCAATTATATTCTCTTTCTTTGTTTCTGTGTAAAGTAATTCCATGTACTTGTGGCTATGATGCTGTGTAGCTGTAGTAATACTATATATTTGCCTGTTGAATTTTCAGTTATCTATAATGATATCATCACACCAAAATAGCACATGCACATAATGAAGGCATACACAGCGTTCAAAGCCACCGGACTATGAGAATGAGCATTCAATGCGATGTGTCAAGTTTATTTTGATAAATTTATACATTTATGGCCAGTTAGACAGATTCGTTGTTAGTAAAACTATAAGCAGACTGGCTATTGGCCTCATCAATTGTAGTAGTCAGTACACAATATTCTTAAAATTGATGATCAAGTATACTTATTTTCATGCAGTGTTTTTTTGTTGTTGTTTTTTGTATCATACTACCTGTAGATTTGTAATTGACTGCCAAAAAGTAGTTGTGAGTGATATAACAGCTTTCCTAAAATCTTCACTGTGTTAGCTACTAGCATGTGGGTGCATTGTTTTTGATATCAAATAAAATCATGAGTAGACCACATCTAGAAGAAATCATCCAATGGATTGTTATAAATGCACCGTATTCTAATTTCCATTGTAAGACAATTCAGTAAATCATAATGCCAGTACAAAGCATTTACTAGTTCATTCAGCAAGTCATTGAACTTTGACAATAATACACAGAGGAGCCATTTCGAGTTTAACTGAGCAACTAATGCCAAGATATTTTGAATTGCAATTCTGTGATCACATTGGACTCTTTTGAACTTTGAACTTTTCAAGTAATCTGAAAAAAATAAGCAATATATTATACTTTGACACTTCACAAAGTTTTTCTACAAATGTCCATTTGCACCGGATATAAGGTATGAACAGGTCATGTATATCTTATATCTAGGGGCCATGTTGGCTTTTGACAAACTGTTGAAAAGTATTTATGAGTGTACTCATATCACCTGATACTTGAACCAGTGCATGGCTGTTATAATTAATGGCTGTAATGTATAACAAGAACACCATGGGGCAGTGGTTAGGGTTGCCGACTCACTGTTGGAGGATATGGTGAGTTCGAGACTCTAACACAGTGTGGTCCCCCCTGAGCAAGGCACTTTGCACCTTATATTGTTCTATTGGGTAGTGGGTTGTGGGTACCTCATCCTGTAATTGGGTTCACCTGTTGGATAATTAATAAAAACAAAAAAAAAGAAATATATACTGAGGACAAATTAGAGAAAGAACTCCCCAAGCATTGTGGGTATGGGTATCCCAAACATTGTGGGTACGCGTATTGTCATCATCAATTCTAATATATTATGCCTTGTTTTCTTTGTGAAAGTGCCTTTGTGCAATATTGTTCACAGATCGTTTGACAATTCAAACTCATTCAAATTATAAAGGAATTTTCCTAAGTGTGAAATTCATACAATGTGAATGACGAGAATGTTCTTTTATTGGCAGAAAGAGAAGTATGTTTTCATTGTCTTGCTTGTTCATGTTTTTGTTTGATATAAAAAACAGGTGGAATCTTCTTGATACTGCAGTTTATAGTGACAGTAGCCAATATTAATCTTTGTTTCAAATGAGAAAATAAATCTGTCACACACATGAAAATAGCAGCTTTTAGATTGTTCAATGTGATATCTTCTTGTGAAAGTTGATGATCTTTTTTTAATCCAGAACGTTAAATTGTAAATCCTTTTTGTAAGTTGCGTTCTTTTGACAAATCTGTAGGAAAACGTTTTTGTTTGTTTGTTATATAGTCTCATAAAAGTGAAAATCTCATATTTGGAAGCGTATACGCAGTATAATACTTTCTGAAGTGCCAAAACATCATTTACCGTACTGTTCATTGACATATAATTTCAAGAAATTGGTATGCGAGAACATGTATTATTAGTTGTATAGTTCAGCTTATCCTAATTTATGTTCTTTCATACCAGTGAATACAATTTGATTTTAAGTAGTGGCAAAATGGTTTTCTTTATCTACGTTCCTCATAGACTTTATAGTTAAGTTTTCAGCCTAGAATCTAATAACTGAGTTTTTCCCCCACATGAAGATTTGATACAATTTGTGCTGATTAACTCAAGCAACTTGGATGAGACTGTTCCAAGAGGCAGATTTTCAATGGGAGAGATCTTTGCCATAATTCACTGGAGTCAACACAACATTGATTTATTATCGTATGTTGCATTCTAACCACATAAGAGGCATTCCAGATGGACAAAAATTTGTTGGAACATAGTGGAAGTTGCTTTGTATTTTTTTTGAATTAGCAAGCAGGAATGGTTTCTGAAGTTTATGAATAAGTAATCGTTGGTAAAATTGATCATATCCTTGTTGGAGTGTCCACTGTACTGTTTAATCTGTGTGTTTTGCTGTAAGCTTTCCTGTCGCACTGGCTGACTTCCAGCTGGTTATTGTTGCAATATCCTGGTGTTCGTGCTGGAGTTTCCTCTCCTCTCACTTTTACAGTGATTATTTTCTTTAATATTCCTCGGCTACCTGAAACTCTCAGAAGATAGATGCAATATTAATTAACCAATCATCTCTTCCATCGATGAAGAATGCAGTTGTCATGGCAACTAGATTTTATCTGCGTTCTCTTTTGTCTCTGGCCTCTGGTCATGATATATTCTGATGGCTGAATTTCATAGTTTAGAGATATATTACCTTGGAGTGTACCATGTTAGACAAATTTAGATCTGACAGGCATTATGTGTTCAATTTGCCAACTTTTTTTATCCAGCTCTTTTATCAGGACAAAATGAAGACTGTGAAATATTGTATCGTATGAAATGCTCTTTTAATGAATGCAATATCAAGTTTCTGGCTCAGTGATGGGGAATGATTAAAAGCGTTTGTGTTCAGTATTGAACTTTGTAGAATTTGTACCAGGAATAAATTAAGACACATTTAGCATTTCAGTGAAAAGCTGAGAAATTATATGAGTGTTGGAATATGGAGTTGACAATAAAATATTCTTTTCAGAGATCCGCAGTTGATTCTTAGTTGATGAAAATGCAGCTATTATGTTTCCTTTTTGCTTTGATTTGGTGCCGGGCTGTTTGTTTTTCAAATGTCAGTTATGTTTAGGATAAGTTTTGAAACCACTTACAATATAATAGCTTCTACACGTACCAACTGTCCCCATACGTTTGTTAACATGAACACACACGTGTCTCAGTAACGTATCTCACAGTAGGTGTTGAGTGAAAGTATCTCTGACATGAATTTTACAAGTTTTGATTTTCAAACGGCACATAGTTCCATCGGCTTTCTCTGTACTATTGTGAATTATTCAGCTCCTACCTTTACAGGAATTCATAGTCTATAGAAAAATAGAGGACAGATCGTACCATTTGCAGTAGTGTTTATTGTTTTTGAAGTGCAGATCTGTACAAGAATGTAACTTCGAGACAATCAAGTCAGTGTTTCCTATGAGAAAAAAATTATTATGACACTTTCAGTTGAAAGGTGTTGTGTACTCTGAGTGAGTAGGCGTGAATGCAAGTATAAACTTTAATTTTACATACAGTAGATGGCACCGATGAATTGGAAACCTTTCTTTGGTGGATTTAGATTCAATCCAGCATAGGCTATACCTGTAGATCACTTGTTTGTATAAAATGGACTATAGAAACCAATATCGTACCATTCTTCTCCCATTTGAAGATTTCTTTTCGACTACACATCCTGTGCACCTGTTGAAATCAAAAGGTTTGAGAGCTCAAAGGCCCAGACGTTGGGGAAATGTTGATAGCTTGACTTGCATTGCAGCGTGGTTTTATAAACTGTACAATAAAGCCATGCTGATATCAAGGTGAATGACACTGCTGTGATCTTGATGTCAGGTTCCAGTAATTTCAGAAAATCCCCCATACTTCTGTAAAGTACAATTCACAAAGTATTATTTATATCTATTGAGAAATATGAACAAGATGTCTCATTCTATTGTGTTTATACAAGAATTAACTATCAAAGGGTTTAGCAATCTTCCCATACTCTCCGTTATGAAGACATCTGTAGACTACTTTATTTATCTAATTTTATAATTTTTTCTATCTCCAAAGGTATGGTGACCTGGTGCCAACGACGATAATGGGCAAAATTATAGGAGGATTATGTTCACTTAGTGGAGTACTTGTGATAGCCTTACCAGTTCCTGTCATTGTATCAAACTTCAGTCGAATTTACCAACAAAATCAGAGAGCAGACAAGCGGAAAGCTCAAAAGGTAAGTGGCTTTTGCAGAATAATTGGCGATACTTATCTTTTACTGTGTGTTCGCCCGCATACACGATATAAGGTATGGACAGAATTGGACGTTACAATGCTCCGGTGATTTGTCAAAGTAGGTAATGATCTGATAAGAAAAGATGGTCACTTGATAGGTTATGGAATTCCCAAAATCTACTAGCAAGGAGTATTCTGGCTTGAAATTGTTTTATGAAGCAGGAAAAATTACCAGTTGTATGCTGCAGAGACTTTGATATCGTTTGCAATGATGGGTCCCTAGGGTTCAGTCAGAAAGTTGATCAGCTGATAAATGTAAAATCATACAAATAAGTCAGAAATAGTAAAAGTATAAGTTACTGTGTTCTGTAGGTTACTGGACATGAATTAATGTTTTGCAAAATGTTTGTTTTTACTGGTTTGGTACATGCAAGTACCTTTTGTTGTCAGGGTATTAAACTGAAGGGTGTCCATTTCAGTTGTTCACTTGACAAATTGACAGACTCTTTACTGTGTTTTGCCAGGAGTTTTGCCATTGAAACATTCTAATTTATGAAGTGATATATATATATATATATATATATATATATATATATATATATATATATATATATATATATATATATATATATATATATATCTCTCTTTTCTCTAAAATGTTCCCCTTTTTTGCAACCTAATTTTGAATACCCTGGTGTGTGTTTGTGACAGTGCGTTGTGTGTATAATGTATGTACCGGTATATTGTGTGTATATTTATGCATGCATATTATGTAGGTATGTAAGTATGTATATAGGTATGTAGATGTGTATCTGCATGTACATACACACGTATGTACACTCTTTCACATTGGCAATAAAGCGAGATGAATAAAGCATGCTTAGTTGCAAATGGGAAAGTGTGTACATACTGTATGGTATGATGGACATCAATAAATGTGTGTTAATTACTGTACCATTCTTTTCTGCCACGGCATAGTTTTGATAACTGATATCTAGATATAGGACCTTTACTAGTTTGTAGAAACATTGGTGAAGGGTTGATGTTCATTTTGTTCCAGTACCAGTCAGCAGTTCTGGATTTTTGGTGGCGAGTTTACTATCAATATTACCATATTGCGGAGGTTGTAAAAATGTTTGATATTAGAATTCAGAACCTTCAGAGGAAGTAACAATCTTTCAAAGGGTGCAAATGTGAAGCTTAAAACTTTACCTCTGTTCATTTCCCTCTTAAATAAATGTACCATATGTGTAAATTCAGCTGTGAAAATATTTAAAAATGCCATCGCACTGAGTAATGACACATAATTCTTAGAATGTTACTTTTCATTTGTATTGTTAAGGATAAAAAATTCTCAATATTAATGGACATTACACAAACAGAGTATAATCATTTAAAAAACATCCTGTTATGAATTGTAAGTTTCTCGACTACTGGTGAATACAGTCTGACAGTAACTGAAAATGATCAGTGAGTGAGTCTTATCAGGAATGTTGTATGGGCATCTTTCTTTTCAGTAAACTTTGTCGTCTAACATCAACTAAGATTGCTCACAGCATGTTAGACATATATGGTAATGTATTACATTCATGAATACCGTGAGAAGGCACATCTCTGACAGAGGATGTCACCATTGTATTTGTCACAACTACAGTTTTGATAAATGACGTCATAAAAATGATTAATGAAGATTTTACATGATTCATCAGAGCCATCTATCATGATAGTTTTCAAAATTTTTAAATACCTGAATGGACACTTCCATTTTTGATGCGGCAGAAATGGTGCTATTCTTTTGGGAAAAAAATTTGATTTGGGATTAAAATCCTGTCACAGCACAAATACTGTTTCTTCTACTTTCTTTTTTGAAATTCCAATGGACAGGTTTCCAATTATTTCATGCGTGAAGTAATTCACCTGACAGGTTGATGTGCTTCTGATTGAATGGTGGTGAAGCCAAATGATGGCTGCTAGTGTCAAGATTCAGAAATGATGAAATGATGAGGCTGAGATTTGATTGCAAAGTTTTCCTGTCAATTCTTTTGTACATCTTGTAAAGTTTAAATCCATCGGTCATGTAATTATCAGTTCCTGACTCTTGTTAATAGACACTGAGAATCTGCAGCAGGAAGCAGACTGACTCAGGCTTTCATTAAATCTTCACATCAGAAGCAAAGCAGTATTTTAAAGCTTGTGAAAAATTGCATCCAAGAATAGATGAAGTGTGCAATGAAATGAAATGTCTATCATTTGGTTTTTATGGCCATCAGTCATTACCCATAAAATTAACATACATGATGAGATAGATGACATTTAGAAATGTCACGGACTAGGTCATGGTGAAAAGTTCAGGTTTATTAAATCCTAATGCTGTGTAGCAATTGACAGATGTGTTCACACTAGTTTCTGTAACAATTCATCACAGAGGTGCAGGGTTGGACTTGCTGCATCCGGTATTTTCATCTCTTGTAGTGCACTGGGCAAGATTTACAGTATAAAAAGCCATTTTATCAGTTTTTGCCATTGAACAGCTCCTAGATGTCAGAATTTCCAATCCAGAATTTATCATTCCACATTTCGAGTTGTAAATATGAATTTTTTTTAGTCTGGTATACATCGTCATAAGGTTTACTGTTGTTTTCTCTAATTCTTTCAATGACTTTGATGAAGAAGGATTCATTTTACATATTTTAGGTTTGACATAAATTCTATGTGACATATCAATTTGTAACATATCACATACTATTAAAGTTGAATGTTGCTAATATACACAAATCACATTTCTACTATATTTTAATCTCACTATCATAAACATTGCATCAAAATTTCCCTTTGAGCTTTAGTTTAATTTTCATCTTGGGAAGCGGCACTAGGGCTTTAGAGTATTCACCTTGACATTATCGACAGTCTTGCAAATTTTAGTACACTGAACAGAGTCTAAAAAAGCACTTATTGAAGAATTTATCTTTTTCTCATGTATTCATTATCAATAAGAAGTAGGTTCTTGATCCCCCCCCCAAAAAAAAAAATAAAAAAAACCTGACATTACAAAATAAAATGTCAATAGCATTTATTTTTTATTGGCTTCATACTGTGGTTTAATGTCTAACTTTTAAATGTCAGTTAAGGTTGCTTTTGCCTAAAATTGAAAGACTTAATTTTTGCTCAAATTTTCCTCAATGAAACATAATATTAAACCAAACCCTGTCAAAATCAAGAATGAAAATTCAAAATGGCCGCCATCTGTGTGTTAACGCCATGGGAAAAATAACATTTTCCATTTTCACAAAACTAAGCTGATGAAAACTTTATTTAATCCATGAGCTTCAAAATGAACCTCTACAAGTGGTAGACCAAAATAATATTGGAAAAGTTTGAGGGCTCAGTTTGAATATCTGTTCCCAAAGTACATTTACAGTCTTGATTCATTTGTACCAGAGCATGATGCAAGTCAGTTGTGGATTATTAGAATGATTAGCAACCTGTGTGGAATCAAAGAGTCCCTGAAGCAAATAAATCTTTCAGAAATCTTAACCATGTGTAGTCTGTCACTTAATATGCATTAGTGATTCTGTAAATTTTTTATGCGAAGGTTTCCTAAAATGACAGCCCGAGAAAAGTAATCAATATTTGTTTTTATTACATCGGTCACTTTCTGGTTGTCTCTTATCATATCTTTCATCCTTGAATGTGGATCATCGTGTACACATATGAAAATAAATACATGGTCTAACTCAAGAATTTTATTGACTATTTGGAAAGCCACACTTAAAATGATCTATGTGCAGCACTGGTTATAGTAGTCTGCAGAATATACTGCATTGTGTTTTTTAGTTTCTTGCATTGTGTTTTCTTTATGAAAAGATGTCACTGATACTACTTAGTCTACGAAGTACAGACTAAAGTAATAAACGTGTAGAGAAATCAGGATTCCGTGTTTAACATCTCGATCATTCCATTTCAAAGAATTCCTGGGCAATTTTGTTCATTTTAATAGTGAAAATAAATAATAAATGTATATTAGATCTGTTCCATTAAGGTGCAAAATACAAAGCAATACCATCTATGTAGACAACAATGCAGTAATTCTATGGCATTGCATTGGTACGCTTCATTGATGAGATCAA
>LD342638.1:119010-144205 GCA_001465055.1 Ptychodera flava | reverse complement strand
GAAATCAATATGACGCGGAAGATTAGATGATAGTGTTTGCCAGTGAGCTGTAAAGATTTTAAATGGTCTCAATTTGCCAGTTTCATGGCCTGCAATAATCATAACTCTGCTTCAATATCAAATTGTTTTTGATTTTCACATCGTAGACCTTCATTCCTCTTGTGTCAAGACATTTGCAAAAACTGTGAATAAAAACTCAAAAATTTTAATTATATTACAGATGATCAATAGCATTCAAAATGCAAAAGAAAATCAGGCATACGCCTTTGTGTGGCAGTTAGGACTCTGTACCATCTCAACCTTATACCCTGCCAGGCCTGTAACTTCCCTGTTTGCAATTAGTTAGTATTAGAAAGTGAGCAAAAATCCTACATAATTTTCACGTTCTTGGCATGTTATGTCACAACAGCTTAAAAGTCTGTGAAAGTCATGTTTACAGTATCTGTTTTTTTCAATTCAGTAAAAATCAGTTTTTACAGTTTGTGTTTTTAAAGGCCCTTCAAATGTTCATGTCTTTGTTATTATGCAATATATGGTACATGTTGTGCCTCACTGATTTCAACCAACTTGACCTGATGGTGAAATATGACCTTGGCAAGAACAGGGTTAACGCAATGCTCAGTGTGTATTCGCAGTGTGATGACATATACCAGAAGTAGACTTGACAAAGTGTGTCTCTAACTTGTTTGAAGTTACTTGGATTGGAGGACACACATCTTGTCTGCATGATTACTGTAATGTTTTGGACTTGTAAACTTCACTCGAATTTGAACTGTGAGTTACTTATTTTGTAATGAAACACTGGATTGGAGATTTTGACAACTGTTTTTACGAATATAATTTTATTTGTAAGAAAATCCAGGCAATACCTTCAGAGTTCATCAATGCAGGGAATTTTAAAATGTTGAAATAAATCAATCAATCAATCAATCAATCAATCAATCAATCAATCAATCAATCAATCAGTCAGTCAAACAATCAGACAATCAATCAGACAATCAAGTGTGAAACCCAAGGAAAATTAGTGTTTGGTGGTGCTGTACAAATGTAAGAAAAGACGACAAACAATGAAGTAAACAAATGTAAGTCTGTGTCCAAGTAAATCTAAAAGCTAGTTTAAAATTTCAAAAAATCCAATATAACATAATCAAAACAATAATAACCATTAACCAAAGGCAGCAGTAAAAATATGGTAAAAAAAACAGCTGACAAACTCCAGACACAAAATGTTGATAAAATCAGGATGTTCAAATAAAGGAGTGAGAAAAAAGGCTGAATTCCATCCATTTTGTGTTTGCTGTTTTTTGGCAAATGTTTGGTGTTACTATGACAACAGAATTGTTTGGCAAAGAACAGGGTTGGATTTGCTTCATACCATGGTGGATTTATAAATATGTCAATCACCTTCCATTGAAATATTTGCAATACTGATACTGAATTCACAACCCAATCTCTATAGAGAAATCTTGTGTACCACTCATCCTCATCTTTGTTCATCAAAGAATATTTGACAAATCTGTAATATAGGATTTATAAAGAGAAGAAGGTTATTCATGATGTTGCTTCATTGTCAAGCTATTTTACAAAAAGACAGCATATTAAAAATTGATCGTCTGTGTATGTGATGTACCTTCAGCTGCAATTCTCAAAGAAAACATTGTGGAACTTATTATCAGAAGACTGGTACTTAATGTTTGCTGTCATTTAGCAGGTCACTATTTAATGTCCAGAAAAAAGTTAATTTTCTGTGCCGACTGGAATTGATAATACGATAAAGCAGAGCTGGATGCTATAGTTGATGTTGTCAAACAGTTATTGATTCTTGTGGAAGTGATCATTGAGACAGGCAAGCTACCCGGTACTGTTTACTAGTGTGACTTATCTTGCTAGGTCTGCTAGTATGACTCACAGTGTATCATACAGTCCAATAGTCAAACTTGAATTTTCTCAACATGCCTGTTGTCAGGTTTTATAATTTGATTTCACAAGTTATATGTGTATGTGTAAAGATGATAACTAAATTACAGCTGTGAAGTTCAAACAATACTTTTAAAACAATTAGCGTTCAATCAGTGCCAATCATAGATGTTTACGTTTTACCTAGACTGAAAGATCCATCGCTCAAGGATGCTCCCTACTCTCCTCGTAAGAGGGGGGAGCATAGAGCACCTCACGTGACGGATCTTCCAGTCTAACATTTTTCTTGCACATGACCTTTCCATCTTTTCCCCAGTTTGACAGTCGTTAGGATATATCACGGATTATGGATGTGTTGGGAATAATATCGAAAACAAAGCAGCCCTCCATGTCAGCACTAAGTACTCTGATTGAGACACATGTACAATACATGATACCCATAGCCAGGGCACAATAGCCTGTGATGAGTACGTGGGTTCATAACACTGTGGTTGGGGGTTGGTTCCTGCCAGAATTAAACCTCTTCACATTCACACTAACATTTTTACTTGTCATGCTCTTTTATCTTTGCTCGTGGCCCCATCAGGGAAGAAAAGTCACCGTTGCCTTTTTTTGTTGCCACTCTCAATGGTGCTTTCTGCCTAATTGAGGTTTCAGCACACGCTGCCAGGCAATCGTGAAACTGGTCGTATCTAAAAATAGATGAAAAAGTCGAGTAACTCTGAAAAGTCTTCAGTCTTCTCAAGCTCTCTCAGGTTGGCAGAGTAGTGTATAGAGATTGTGTTTGAGCAGCTAGTGCGTCTGTGGATTAATCAAAAAAGAAAATCTGAGTATAAAATGGAAGATAACTATCGGAGAAAATATTTCACGTACAAGTATTCTGGAAATATTTATGTGCAGGACGGTCTGTCCTTCACCTGTGTTGTAAATTCAGTGATGTAATTACTAAGTTGCTGGCATTCAAGTGTGTTGTGCCGACAGAGGAGAGTGAACAGTGGAACTGACTAATCAGATTGATGAAAATTGTGCCTAAAAGCAAATCCCTGTAGTTGGATTTTGTTGATAGCTCACACGTCTTGTTTTGGGGATGCAATTGGAGACTTTTATTTATTACCGGTAACCTCTGAGTGACACCATTAAGATGTTTCTCCCGACTGGAAGTGCAAGCTCAGCCGTTGTCCTCTTGAGTTAAAGCAAATTTTAAAATAGTTTTTTTTAACAAGGTTGATAAAAAACAGATTAATAAAAAAGAGGCAGTTTTTTATAACAGTAACGGTGTTTTTCAGAATACAGGTACATCAGCAAATTTCAAATGAAGAACAAGCTATTTCAATATGGAACATTCATTTTTTTCAGCTATGACAAACAGTGTGTTTTCATATCATATTTTATCACATGTGTACACCTAACAAAAGGAAATGAGTATTATTTTGATACGTACATCAATGAAATAAATAATAAAATCAGTTAATGAAGACCATTGAAAAAAATGAAGTCATCAATAATAATAGACATGTATAATCTAGCGCTTGACCTTTAGTCCATCACACCCAGCAGTGGGTGGAGGAGGGACTGTGGCTTGTATAATGATACAAATTGTTAGCATTTTTGATTTCTAAAGTGTCAGCTACATAGACCATGCTGTTATTAGTTTCTTCTTCAAATGTTGATCAAACAGTCCCAATCATCTCTACATTCTTCAGTAGGATAAATTGACTTGAGCAGTGCCCAATCAGATGAAAATTTCCTGTAAACGTTAAAGAGAAAGAAATTTATGAATGTTGTCCTTTGCATGGTTGAAATAGTTACAAAACATACCCAGTAATGGTTTCACAAGAAATGGTATAAGAAATTTATTTGAGAAATACATGCAAAATTTTTTTTTTAGGGATGAAATTCTTTTTCAGTTGTTAATTTCAATTATGTGAACTTTGCAAAATTGATTTAATTAGTAATATTTGTTATGATGAAAATGTGAATGTTTACTAAGAGCCTAGGCAGTCCTAGGAAAACAGCTGTGAATCATGGGAGATTGGATACATCCCTGTCATCATGCTGAAGTCTAAAAAGGATGGGTTGACGCTTTGACCCGAGAGTCGACTTTATTTGGATTAGGCTGTGCATATCTGACAGTCACATCTCCAGGATTTGCATTTTCATCTTGCAAATTGCACCTGCCAACAGCAGTCAATGATTGAATTCCAAGTGAAAATTTCAATCATGGGGGAGGCAGCTTCACTGCATGGTCATAGTCACGTAGTCCTTCCATGCAAAACCCGAGCAATAATACACGGCTATTTATAGATCTGTATCTGTCCATAAGAAAGCCTTCAGGCTATTGCACAGTCTTCCGCTGTCTGTACTGGGTGTCTGTGTAACATCATTCATATAAATGTATATTTCTGTATGAATTTGTTTGTTTTGTGCAATATCGTATGTCATATGCATGTGTATAATGATTGTAATGTTTGCATGCGTGTGTGTTTACCTGTTCCATCAGTGTGGGGCACTGCATGGATTCATTGGCCATATTTACATCCAGGGCGAAGATTTGCAGGTCGCTAAGGATGGCTTGACAAGCTCCAAATTTATTAGCAGTACAAGGCTTGCATGCACATTAAAGACAAACAACATCTGTGGTTGACTGTTACTCAAATTAAAAAAAAGAAAGGTTGTGTAAAAAAAACTGTAACTGATACTGGACAGCTGGGCTTAATTACAAATATGCAGGCCAATCTATCTATAGTGTCCAAATACCCTCATTAATTCATGACATAGCCATTCTATATTTATTGCAACGATTTCATGAACACTTTATTTTCATTTTGGTATTTTCTCCATAACAAGATCGCAATACAATATATTTGTAGGCGTAGCTTAAAGAATGGGTTTATTCATTTGCAATTATAATGCTATAGATAGTTTTAGTGATTTATTTATTTTCATTGACATGTTATTATTGCTTTTTCTTTACCTAATTTTTCAAATTGCTAAATTTATGAAAATATTATTTCTTGATGAATACTTTATGTTGACACTAATAGTGGAGCATACTAATAGTCTGTATATAATATTGCTGTGGGCCATACATAGGTACATTATACACCTTCATTTACCTGGGAAAATGAACTTTGTGTTTTTATAGTGTTACCTCTGTCATGGTCCTGTAAAAACCAAAACAAAACAAGGGAAAACAAGACATTTTTTTGAATAGCCTACACGTATGTTCCCTGACAGTATTTTGAAAGTGTTTCCTCCGTATATTGCTTTCATATTTAACAGTCAAGTGGCTTTTTTCTGCACATGCAGATGAGAATTATTTTTAGATAACACATAATAAGGCAAGGATTGCATAATGATGTGGGGGTACAGAGGGAGTTCCACAGTTAAAGCTAGTGAGGAAACTCAGGATATTGTTTGCTGGGATTTGAAGTGTGTAGAATGAAATAACAGAGTACGATCACCGATAGTCATAATAACAATTTTCAAAATGAAATGTTGATGGAATTACAGCCATCGTCGAGGAATCATTCTCATCTCAAGTGGTCATAGTTCCCAACTGCCAAGTTGATTTTGTTTGTAAAATGAGCTGATTATGCCCAGTGATGGAGTCACAAGTCAGAGTTCCAACTATCTCCCATTTGATTTTGAAATACACCTAGTATCTATCAATTTGAAGCATATCAATATGACTAAATACCAATTCATACAATGAAACTGTCATTGCAGATGGTTGATTTCAACTTTTACATGATATATCTTCTGTTGTATTTTTAGAAACATGTCCACTGCAGGAAACAGGTGTTCTGAAAAATTTCACTTTGGCCATGTGAGGATTTCATTATTTAAAATGTGTTCAGATATTTATAATCAGTTTTCTCCCGAAGGAGTGCAGTTTGCAAGGAACAGATTGAATTTAGTGCAAATGTGCTCAATTTTTATAAACTTGCAGATCAAAATATTGTGCAGTAGTTTACATTTGAATTGATATGTCATCTGTTTAATGGACATTGATAGTCAGAGTCTGGATGTATGCAAAGAAGCATTCTGTACAAACAGCGCTGACTATGAAGATTGATATCTGCTTCTGATGTGAAATTTATAAAATTGTTTTAAACTCTGTCAGTCCATAACAGACTATTTAGGAATCTGCACATTTTCTCGTCTTATGTTATAGCCTCACCGAACACCTTTGCTATCAGTCTGACATAGGAGTTGCTTGACCCAATCATGAGATATTCATGCAAGGTCACAGTTCACACAAAAGGTCACTATCGCGAGTGTGCAGTATGGTTCAAGTAGATCTGATGATGAGTGCATGCACTGTTGAATTGTGGGTCAGCACAACTGTTCTTCAAAATTTTCAGCAACAACTCAGTGGAGTTAATCTCTGCTTGTATGAACTCGATTGCACACGGTAGTTCAGACTGAGTGTTTTTGCTGTAAGTTTTGGCAATATATTAAAATAGCACAGCAACCTAGGTAACATTTCTATTGTACCCTGAGACAAGGGTACTCCATGAGAGTTGATGATGTACTCTGGAACAATGACTGGGGAACTTTGGTAAAATTTACCAGAGTATCGGCGCTAACAAAAACACTATAGTTTCACTTCAAATTTAACTTAAGGTCTGTTGTCTTGCCAGCTCCAGTGAAAATATGAAGTGATTCAGAGACTTGCTTGTGGTGCTTTATGGTATTGCTGTGATCTATCTCTCTATTACTTCTCTCTCTGAATCCCTGTAGGTGTAAAATTGTCTGTAAAAGTCAGTTCAGCAATAAACATAGAAATGTAAGCTTCAGTCCACTCTAGTCTATCAAATGCAGTGAATTTCCAAGTAACAGAGAAAGCAACAAAAAATCATATGTTTTTGTGAAGAAACAAAGATTGAAACATGAAACCATAATTCATCAACAAATTATGAACACACTGATCCTCAACTACCGCGTTCCTCAGAAAGTGATCAAAGCTTCATTCTTTTTCTCATTAAATACTTGAGTAACCTCAGGTGGCAAAGTGAGACCTTTGTGACCTAAATGGATGCCAGCTCAGAATTTTCAGTTTCTTTTCTTGCTCACCTGAGTTTATATTATTGCAAGCTTGGAAGGATACCACTCCTGATTCTTATGACAGTTTTATTTATGATTTGCAGATTTATTATAATGCAAGCAGTATATACATTAACTCTAGTCCCAGCTAAGACTACCAGTATGACAGTAAATCTACTCATCAGTTCAGTCAGACACAGACAGTGCTGCTTTGCAATAATTCCAATTTTATTTTGAATGTGATGTGTAAAGGCTGCAATGGGCATTACAATAAGTTATAAATAAGGCTGGTTCCAATGGCCAATCACATTTCTCCGCAGGTGACATGCATGTGTACCTGGGTATAGTGCTAAACGGAAATGCATTTGTACATTGAATTGAGTCATTAGACAGGTTTTTACAGAACTCAGGGAAGCCATTGACCTTGTATCAGTGTGAGAATTTCTTGATTAGCTGGAGCAGTGAAGGAACATCCTGGCCTCTGATACGCAGTATATGAATTGTTGAATTTGGTGTCATCACTTGTGCACTGCATGCGTGTATATGCAAGCTCACTCAGTTAACAGCTGACTGGCAATCCGTCATCTAAGCACAATTCTAGCACAGTGGGTAGTCATGGCCTTGGGGATGGGGTCAATTGTATTAGCAAATGCCAAGGACAGCGATTAGGTGATTGTCAAGAAGGTTGACTTAAACTCCTGCTGTGAAAGACATTGATGTTTGATGCTGGAAGCATATCAGATCATACAATGCTGTAATGCTTTCAATATGCAGTGGATATTTATATGCCTTCTCATGGCAGTATTGTCACAGATTTTAAACCATAGAATACTGAGTTATCGAGAGAGAATGCTCTCTTATGATATTTTATGCACCAGTTGCAATTCAAGAATACTGACACAGTCCACCGCTGTGATGTTATTATAGGATATCACTAAATAGTCATTGCTACTTGTTTGTGCATGCATGCATACATCCCTGTACCAGTGATTCTCAACTGATGGAAAGTAGAAAACTGGCAATACAACAAGTACAGTACTGTTTTCAAATACATCCATGGTTCATCTGAGAGCAGTACATGGCGAAGTTGAAATACTTTTTAGTGCATATGGTGTTTTATTTGCAACCTTGCTATCTCTTGAATACCTAGTTGCCAGTTTTTATAATTCTTTATAATGTAATATTCGTTTATTTTTTTTGTACAGACAGACCAAAACATTCATATGGCATTTCAAAACTCAACCGTTGAATGCCAGCAGATTGTAGATACGACTCCAAATACTTTAAAAATTTTGAATATTTGTAGCATGAGAAACATGACACTTCCACATTGTTCACATTGTGATTGTGAAAAATGGGGAGCAATATACAAAGTAGTGAGAGGCTTTACAACAAAGCGGAAATCACAGTTCAGTCAACAAAACCATGTATAACTTTTCCGACATGAAGCAAAACCAAAATGAATATGATATGAGCTCTTTCCCCGCAATTTGCACATCATTTTCAAATTGAAGTCTAAAATCAAACAGTTTACGAGCAAACTCAAACATTTGGACAGAAATTAAAGATATTAATATTCTATACCTGAATGTGTTCTAAACTTTATTAATATTAGCTAATTGCTTAGCAGCAGCTGCAGTTTGTAAAATCAACATCATTACATCCTTATTATCTTGTTGTAGGATGAATAGATACATACACATGCGAGATTAAGTCAAGTGTAATGATAAAATACCTTTTGGCAACAGAGCCATTTTAATCTAAACGTACTGCTGTCGGCATCCTTAAACAGAAAGACATGTGCAAGTACAAAGCTGAGAGATTTATAAGATGTGTGTGCTGTCGTGTGTGTGGATGTCGTTTACCTGAAAACATGTGCTGAGCTGATTAGAGCTGACGTGATACTGATAATCCACAAATTGTGCGAAGTAGGATTCAACCTGCAAATTGGAACGTGACTGGTAAAAACCGTGTTTCTGTTTTGGGACTTTTAGATCTCAGATAGTGGTACAGATAGGATATGTTGACTGTGAGAAGCCTCAGAGATGTGTACTATCTGGTGGTTACACAGTTCAGTAACACAGAAAGCATATTGGTATAAAAATCCATAAGTGTAGGCAACGCTGTTATTATCGTTTCATCCAGGTTTTGTCACTCATCACCAAACCCTTTCTTTCTTCATCTGTTGTTGCTATGGCAGCGCTGTTATATGATATCTTACTGTTGAGTTGAAAAACTGTGAAATTAGCTTACGGTACATTGGTGTGTATCGTAAATTGGAATATTAAGAGTGACATGTGTCTTCCAAACCAATGAACATGGTTGGTGCTTCAACTTGTTTGTGTGAGTGCTGCATATATGGAAAGTTGACCTCAACTAGTGTTAAATACAAAACACCAGAGGAAATACTACATCTACCATTGTGCTTCGTGCGTACTACTCTCTGACTCATCTTTAATCATTTTCCGCATAAGCCATGAATTACAGGTAAAACGCAAACAGAGTATTCCATACAGGGAGGTTACCATTACAGGTAATTATGCAAATATATGCAAATGAGAATATCTTAACGGGCAGTGGTGTTGGATGAGTTGAATGTGATCGGGAAGTGTACACTGCATTCTAACCCGCAAAATCAAAACGATAAGTTATTGACGAAGGCTTCTCAAAAGCTTTTGTTTGTTGTAGCAATGGCGCAGTGTGTATAAAATTGTACACTCAGGGGCCACCATTGGATGTGAAATTTTGCCTTCAGGTTACCATGGAGTCACCAAGCAACACAGTTCTATAATGCATCAGGATGACGGTATCTGTACAGATGTTATCACGTGAAAACAGTCTCTTTATCATCGAAAATCATCAATAGTATTTTACAGATGAAAACTTAATAAGTTTCCAGTTCAGAATTGCCATACAGGCTGTTTGTCCCTGACTCAATTGGATACTAGAATAAGTGGAGATTATATTTCATTGTAAAAGTACCATGCACTCTGATTAAACTGGATTGTATTTCAGTTGTAAAATATTGAATTGTGGAAAATGCTATTTGATCGCACACAAACAATCACACCTATTTCTGACACCACCGAATTAGGTCATAAATGAAGTTATATTGTTTTATAATGTAAAATTGCCAGGGGAAATATCTGATTCCAAGAAAGAAATCAAATTTGTCACCTGCAGAAAATGTGTAAAATTTATTACCCCATTAAATGTGTCTCTTCTGTCATCTGAGGAAGTTTTTCATTGCATTTGTTGAAATAATCTCTTTATTCTGCACACAAAAACAGTGATAGGCAAATGTAAAGGAACACCAGCTGTAGTTTTTCTGATTTTTTTCTCTATTTTTGTTGTTAACTCCAATAGCAGTTCCTAGTTCTACTCTCCAAAAGCCTGTGGAGATACAGTGCATAGTACTCAGTGTGTCAACTCAGCCAGTGTATACTCATATCCAGGGGCTCAGATGGCATTGTTATTGTTGACAAGTGAATTCTTGTCCTGACTAGAATTCAAATGTAAACAATAACAGTAGATTTTACATGTATAGATGCTCTGTTGACAAATAGTGGATGTTTCAACAGGCTTTAGGATGTAGAACAAGAATTTACAATGGACAAAACAAACAAACAACAAAAAGTGGCAAAAGTACTAGCTACAGGCCTTTTTTAATGTGTATATTTACTAGCTATGAATATACGATAACATCGTACATTTTCTGTACAACTACAGAAGGGTCCATCAAAAGAAATGTTTTTAATTCCTTCATTTAGATATTACTGGTAGATAGTCCTATGATGTGAGATCTTGTGTGTGGATTCAAAAAAATAATTGGTAAAACTGAACTCTGAGTTAGGTTACCAGAAAGTCTGTATTTTTCTGCATGCAAGTAGCTCCTTCAGAACTATATTACTAGTGAACATATCAATTAAGATCCATGTCTTGCACCGTTGCTTATAATAATATTGAGTCTGACACACTGATGCAAATTACCTTCCTAGGGTACTAAAATCACACAAATATTAATAATCATCAACCTTTTAGAATGAGTGAAATAATACATCATGTATTACACTGTGCAGTGCATATTAGAGGACACTATAAGTATCAAGGGAGGAAAGGATTTATAGTGCCACTTTTCAGATACCCTTTATAGAAGGAAGTACCGGGCATGAAAATATTACTTTTAAATGGCATATGATTGCATGAGATGTGAATTTCACCTCAGATTGACACCACACCCTGAAACTACAGGCTTCTGAAATAGTTGTAATCTGGATCTACCTCCAGATTATTGATTCAGTAAGTCCCTAGCCTTGAAGTCAATGCACAGACCATGGATTGCCGTAATTGATGTGAATAGAAATGGCTTTTGGTGATTTAATGTCATTGTGTGATTACATATAGCCAATGGCTCCATCACAGTCATGGCTCCCTCCCAGAGGGCTTAAACAATGGCTTTTAAAAAAGGCTATGCTTTTTAAGTGTGCCACAATTAGGATATTGATTTAATAAATCCGGTTCAGCGTTAAATTCCATAATTGATATAGACAGATTTTGCTTGTTAATGTAGCATGAGTGGGAGCAATATGTGTTGTTGGTCATTGTGATCAGACCCAAGTTGCCTTGACAAGTTTGAAATTGTGCATTATTTTCATCACAGTACCCTGATAGTGATTTTATGATGTACTGTATTGGCTGATGTGTTTATACAAAGGTAAAGGACAGCATTAGTCATAATAGAGCAATCCTTATCAACTTTGAACTTGAAGATATTTCTGAGAAAAGCAGAAGTTAAATAAAATTCTTTTTCTTTTCTCAAGAACAAGACTGAATGCTAGTGGAAGATCTCTGTTCAGTGACCAATATTGTGTGAGGCAAGAAAGCGTTCTGATAGAGGGCGCTGTTTCAATTTGCAGAGTACAAAATAGCTGGGTACTTTCTGAGTGAGAGGAAAGACATGCATTCAGCTGAACATTAAAGGGACATTATTTGTATCTTTTGACCTTTTTTTTCATTTTTCCGATGACTGAAATCCCCGGTCAAATCAATGGGAGACATAAATTGTGACTATGGACGGCTTCAAGGATATGTAAAACCACCCCCTTGCTCTTTACGGCAAGGTGCAATGTTGGTAAGGGAGTCCGCGCGATTTGAACCAACCGCCATGATTGAACCCTTGCACATGACCAATATTACTACGCATACGCGCAGTCCCTCCACCAAATACGTACAGCTGGAACGTGAAAGGCCTGTGACCTACACACTAACTTCAGCACAACGGATATCGAGGAGCACACGGCGCATAAACAAATGCACGTATCACAAACTACTGTCAAATAGTGAAACTAAGCAGGGCATTTGCTTGTAGTTTGATTTTAGTATCGATGACACGGACTGTGAAACAAATAAAACCATAGACGCAATTGAGTCAATGGTAAAACTAAAACGATGTCAGATTGCTGTGGTGATACTAAACAGGTACAGAGTAATGCATTTCCTGTGCATTTGATCGTTTGCAAATCTTTGTCAACTTTTAAGATTTTTAGGGCATTTTCTTGCCATTATGTTGGTTCGTTTTACAAACACAACATGATCACTTGTTGAACTTGGAAACATCGCACTCTGACTGAACAGTGCACCGTGTAGCATCGGTGACATCGTGACACCGCGCCGCGCGAGTGCTGTCATTGATGTACTGCTCGCGATTGGAGTCACCTCTCGACAAACAAGATCTGTTAGAATGTTGTTATTCTCTGTGCATCGTGTAATTATTTGTATCAGTTGAATCGCATTTCGAACCAAAAGTGAGTACATCGCAATGACAGTTGCCTAGACCCGTTCGCTTACGGCCTCTGTGCCTCCGACCCACACCCAAAAGTGGGCTTTACGTAAGAAGCGCAGCTGAGCACATCGTGTACCTAAAGCTCTGCGTACGGCCTCCACGCCGTATTACGCCGGGAACACACAGACCTGCACGCAGGGCTAATCGTGTACCCAGGCGAGGTGGGTGTGCTTGAAAACGAAACTCAATGCAAGTTTGGGATTAAAAATGGGTTGTTTTTGGTGGAGAAACTGCACGCCGCAACCGAGGTGCTGCCAGCGGTTTGGCACAGCCCTGCCACGCAGAGTTAGCTTTCACCCAACAATGTACATAATGTACGTGTCAGTCGCCAAAGTACATTGCTCAATTTCGCGATCACCTCGACAATAATGTGACTGTCTACTGAAGTTAAATATCCCTTCATTTTACTCTGTTTTCACATTTCTATGCCCAAAGGCTTTTGGCAAGTCTACATATGCATATGGAGGAACAAACGAGATGAAAAAGATCCGCAATTATAGGCCTTGTCGTGGTCAGCTGGTACTGGTAGGCATTTGAAATGCCCATTCTAAAATGTGCCCTGTAGCAGCAAAGAATGGTGTATCTAAGAGCAGGATTGGCCGTCAAGATCTCCATGAAAAACTGACCGTCAAAATGTAACTGAGCAAACGGGATCGGTAATAGGGAATCCCGAAACTGCAATACTGCGTTTTCGACTGTCACTTCGTGTGGTTTATTTTTTTACACGCGGATGCTTACAGCGGCCTAGATAGCAGTGTGGTCTGATCGCAGGTCAACCTGAGGTTAACAGTACCCTCCACAAAGCTCAGACCCAAGGTTTTTTCTACACGGTGTACGCAAACGGGATGGAAGTTGTCTATGGTAGACCGTTTTTTAGACATCTTTCAGTAAGTCGAATAACATTATCAACTGCTTGTTTGCAACAATATGAGGTCAAAAGATACAAATAATGTCCCTTTAAGATGAACTGCATTTCAGTGGATTTTTCCGATTGTTGACGTTGGAAAGGGATAAAAATAAGCGTCCAATGATACTAAATATTTTCTTGTGAAAGGAGGAATGGTAACAGTACTTGAGAACCGTCATTCTTTTTTTTTTGGATTGGATCGTCTGGTGGACTCTTTTGGTACAAATTGATAAATCAAATCTATGTGATGTCTCCTTGAGGTAAAAGAGCTGTCTGGAAACCAAACGGCCCACCCAGAACATGTAAAAGCCAAAGACTGCGGCCATAGATGAGGTGAAATCAGCTCCCATTAGGATAATATCAATTTTACAACTATGCCCTGATAGGCAGTTTGTAAGGTGCGTGCCGGAATGGCCATTTTGGAGGGAATAATCTGGTAAAATTTAAGAATGGGAGATAGCAGATTAGCTTGAAGCCAACACCCTAGCTGATAAACCTGTGATATAACAATAAGCAGATAAGGTCGCAGAAGATGAAATCATTGAAATGTCAGAGACTCGGCGGGAACTAAAACTGTAACGATAATCTCTTATCTCTGTGCCAGTTATCCACATGTTTGAGCAAAACTTGTGCAATTCAGAGAATCATAAGATAGCAGAGGCTTTCTGCAAACAGCACTGTTGATGAAGAGATGAATAATTCAATTACTTTTACTGTGTGGGGAGTAATCTGTGAACTGAAAAATAGCTTTCCGTGGAATTATTGGTAAGAGAATGGATGAAGTGTATCGGCACTGTGTAAAACACTTGATTCAGTTGACTACAAGTAGTGGATAAATCCTCCCTGAGTACATTTACCGACAAAGGTTTATTTAATGTCATTCATTCGCTGAATAGGGAAAGTGATCAATACCCCAAGCAGACATTTTCTCAAACCAAATGTTTGCAGGAAAAATTGAAATAACTTTGATTGAAGGAGAAATACCCACTTGAAAAGTACAGGCTTTGGTGTTGTGTGGGGATTATGTTGACAACCTCCTTTGCTCTCCAGTTGACTGTTTGCGATATTGAAACTATTAAAAGCTTACATTTTATTCCAACAATTACGTCTCCTTCTATGGCTCATAATTGAAAGAGAATTTGAATAGGTATTTATGGCTTAGGCATGTGTAAAATGTATTTTACTGTATCTTTTTAGGTAAAGAATCTCTTCAGTAGTCGAGAGTAGATGGCAATTTAGACCATAACACTCAGTACAGGGAAAATGCCTGGAATTTTGATTGTTTTGATATAATATGAGAAATGCATTCCTTCAATCAATTCACACTGTGAAATATGTATTTAGAGCAGCTTCAGTTTCTCTGATGAATAGACGATATGTGTCTATATGTTTAGGGTCAGAGTTCAAGTGTTTGTAGATATATGCACTCTCCAGTTTTTTGCCATGCATTGGTTTTGGCTGTGTTTTGTAGTTTAGGCACTGGCCGTTGTGTGCTGGTCAGTGGTTCGACTCAGGCAAACCTGGCTTGCACAGAACCGTCATGCATGTGTCAAAACAATGTGAACAGATGGTTTATTGAAACTGTATATGCAGATAAAATGGATGATTGGAGAGCTTTTCATCACATCTCCATGTGTTACATTGAACGGTAAATATAATACTTACAACAACAGTGTCAGCCTCTTGTATGGTTAATTCTCTCTGTACCATGTTATATTGGTACAATACATGTTTCAAATGACTAGGGACTGTAGTGGAAGGGTGTAATACCATACCTCCAAGCTTGGTATAGAATATTACAATAAAATGAAAAAAATTACAGAACAGTGGACATTTAGTAAATTGGTATTACCATATGCTATGCAACACCTTGTTCTGATATCTATTTCCAAACTATAACCTGTTGATACTCTGTTTTGCCAAAAAAAAGGTGCCTTCCCAATTGTTGTGGACCAATGAAAAAATCAGCCTAGTCTTCTATGGTGACATTTAGTTGCATTATAAAATAGTGACTAAAACAGCTTGGTTAGGGAGAAATGGTCCTTGAATCAGTGATCTAGAATTAGAATGCTCATGCAAACTATTGTACGGTTGCAAATATAGATAGAAATAGACTGAAACACATAGCATTGAAGCCAAAATATGGTGGTGGTATCTTTTTGCGATAGGCAGAGTGCATGGCTTTTTCCTTTTTTTTCAACAGTGCAAATTGCAGCTGCAATCTTTTCAAATGTATGTAATGAACTTGGTTGCCTCATAACACATAGTTTATATTAAAATACATGAGACCAATACTAATACTACAGACCTCACCGCGGGACAGTCCTGTGATTTTGAAATGAAGATCTGTCCATTTTATACTACAGCAATATAAACATTCATTATAAAGGCAGTTTTGTAAAAGATATGATTCTGTTAAAAAAAATCATTCACCTCAATAATATTCAAGAATGAAATATAAATATTATTCAGGTATTACCTGAAACTGTTGTCCTGCTGAAACGTTTAATTTTAGTTTTGACAAGAGACGGTGTCAGCAATAGCATGAATTTCCTCTTCTCAAAATGATGGTATTCTCCGGTAATGGAGTCCAGTTATTTTGAGAATGGAAAGAGTTATAGGCTCGGTGTTTGTTGCTTTAGCCATGAAAACATTGTGATTTGTACCCAGTGAAAATAATCGGGCATTGGATTGGTATGATATTTGGTCAACAGATGAATAGGTGAAAAACATTAACAGTATCTTTGCGGTGAACAGAATTTTATGTAAGCATGGGTTTTCAATTTGACACTGTAAAATTGTTTCTTTACTGAGTCTGTGTAGAATAACCTTTTGTCGTCTCCGCCATGTTTAAAAGTGAACAGTTGGTGGTGGTATTGTGCATTGAAATAGAATTGTAAGGTTTGCCAAAAAAAAATACCCCAGTGTTGACATCTCATATTATGCTGGGCTGTTTGTTCGCTCTCATTTTGACCAGCCAGGGTAATATTTGTATTTGGGGTTTGCATTTACGGTAGCTACCATGCGAAAATCAGGAATGTAGGAAATTCAGCTTTAAAAAAACACGCGTGAAATAGGAATCCAAACAGAATAAACTAAAAAGGTCAAATCATAAATATTATCTACATTGCAATATGTATTACTTGAAAAAAATATAGATGAAAGGTCCACAAATTATAGTTAAATTGCATTGACTTTTCATGAATGAATAAAAATATAATGAATAAAAATATATTCTGCTAGTAGATACCTAAATATTCTTTTTTCCATGAAAATTTGCATGATTTCACATCAAAAATTCATCGTAACTTCATATTAAACTTGCTGATCTTTTTTTGAAAGCAAATCTTATAATATATCTATTTTGTTTACGTGAAAAAAATTACTGAAATATCTCCTTTATTCTTTTTCATATTTTTGCAGAAAGCAAGACTGGCCAAAATTCAAATTGCTAAGAATGCCAGTGGTACAGCATTTGTTGCTAAGAAGAAAGCTGCTGAACGGTTGATGCAGGTATGGATTCACAAAATCTTCCATGAATTTAAGTGTTCTCAGATGATTTACCGGTAGTCTAAATCTTGCATGTAACATCATAATTAAAAATTCTAATTCTCTCTTTTGTTTACAATTGATGTATTTTGAATTACTAGTATTCTCTTTTCTCAAACTTGTTTTGTTGTAACTTGATATATCGTGTCTCCTCCTTCTTTGTAATGTCTAACTCTTGAAAATTGTCTCCGTTTCAAAGCCATTTACAGTTTAACAAAAACTATCCAAAAGCTGACCTGCGATGTGTTATCACAAAATTTGTTCAGGCAAAGATATTGTCATTTGATGGCTCCAATGTTCAAAAGCCTCGATAACTTTGTGTCGAAATTATATAAAATGCAGGGCAGCATGACAGAAGTTGTATGCTCCCTTTTAAAAAGCTCCTTGAAGTAAATGGTGCACGGAATTGTCGAATACTGAATATTGTAGTTAGCTTCTTCAACGTGGAAATGGACAAGTTTCATAGTCAATTGCTGCTTTTTAGGATATACTGATAGCATACATTTTCTCATGCATGACACTGAGTATGACGCTTCAGGAAATTTGTAAAAAATTTGATGACACAAAGCCTGTATCTTCCAGTTTGATTTACCCAAGACGGATGAGAATAGATGCCAGGTAATATTTTGATATGTATCCTCAATTTTATAAATGCGTTGGTAATGTCTCTATGTGCAAAAAAAAAAAGTCGACAAGAACTCAATATGGACCAAAACAAAGTCAGTTTGCATCGCTATGATCACCTTTACCCATTGCATATGTTTGCAGAAGAACTCGCCAATTATTCACTTATTTTCATGTGGTATCAAACAGAAAATACCTTTCAAAGTTATCAGGAAATTGTGAGCATGGGCTGTCAAATTGACTTTATTCTGGATATCAACTTTCAAATTGGCTACAGCTCTTCTTTCTTGATTTATTTTCTCTGTCTTCTTAAAAGATTCTAGAACTCATCTTCTTCATTGGTTGTTGGATGTCACTCTATCCTGATTTGCTCTTTTTTGCTCGGTAAAATGCATCTGGATATACTCACACATGCATAATCCTGCTACATACTATTGGCTGCAACCTAACAGCTGTCAGTTTGTTGTCTGTATTATTTTTGAATGCAGCATATCCATACAATATCACTCCTACAGTACAGCACAAATTACTCCCATTTTTCAAAAGAGGAATTTGCCTTCCATCGCTCAAGGTGACTTTCTATGCGCAATTCATCCAAGCCATCTATATAGATGTCATGAAGTAACAGTTTTTTATGCTAGGCTTCTATTGACTTTCCCGTGTGACATTTTGACATATCAATTTGGTTTCAAGTTATTCATTTACATATCTACCTGGGGAAAAAAAATTTCCACAGAACTATTTATAATCATATTTTAAATAGATGTGAATAAAATAGCAGAAGCAAATATTTATTATTCCAAGAAATTTCAAAAAGGTGTTGGAAATAACAATTACTCTAGATGTATGAAATCAGGGTGTAATATTTGATACAAGACCTCAAGTCTACTGGAGGACCCATGGTTGAGACAGGCAGCTATTAATTCAAAATGGTACATCTCTTCTCACTTCACCATAGTATGGAAAGATGGAACAATTAGTCTAAAAAGCTATTATGTAACTGTGCTGTGATAAATGAATGTAAATGGTTGTAATTCTCTGAGTTAATTTATGGACCAAAATAGCTTGTATTGATGGTTTATACGGCTGAATAACTTGAGTCAACAAGGAAAGTGTCCAAAAGATGGAAATATTGAGATGATGTATGTCTGTGACTAAATCCGATGATTGAATTGGAATCATGCATGACAAATAAAGCTTACCGTAATTTCAAATGTCTATTGGAATTAAAAAAAATTACCATTGGACCCTGGCAGATGTTTGGCAGGCATATTAACACAGACGTTCAGGTTCTGTGTTTGCATTATGCAATCAAAACTAGGGAAGTACAGCTTTGATCAATGCATCAGAAATTGAGAGAGATATGATTTTAAATGCTTCCCTTAATTTAATATGTGTCTTTCTTTGAATGTAACGAATATTGATCCACAAAGTGAGATCTGAACCCTGTGAAATGCATTTGAATTGCAATGCAATGCAGGGGGCATCCAGCCACCTGATATCTAGACATTGACACAGGAGATCTTTGGAGATACAAGTTTTCTATTGTGACGTTTTCTGTACAAAAATTCAATGTTCAGGAAGTGAAATTAGTTTCAACTGCTCTCCCCTGTGATTTGCAAAGTGTCCCCTCCTGCCCACCATTTTCACCTCTATCTTCATTCCCTGTCACAAAATCCTCCACTGTCTCTCTTCCCTTGAAAAAAGCTACCTACTGCTCACGCCCTGCCGTATTTTGTTTTTCCCTTCCCCTTCCCATGCTGTGTTTGGACCTCCCCGCATTACTTACAGGATCATGTATTTGCACATCATTTATATTTCATTGTCTCATAAGTGGAGGTGATTGCATCATCACAAATGGCAAAACTCAACTCCCAGCTCTAGAATTTCACACAACTTGGAGATGTCACTATATTTCTCATTGCTCCTGCAAATTTTTTTTGCAAAGTTGACAAGAGAAAGACTGACATTTCCGTTGCTCACTGGTAGGAGAAAACCTCTCGCTATTAAAGGAACTAAAAACATGCATGGTGGTGCATCTTTAAAAATTTCCATCCCAAGAGCTGTGCCATTATTTAGAAGTACAGCACGTAAAGCATTTTGTCAACCATACACCGTATTTACACATGCTTGTGACAAGTAAGGCTTTTAGACATGAATGACAAGCTAATTAAAAACTCCATCATACTGAAATAGAAGTCCCCCATCATAATTATTTAATTCTTTCATTTTGCTTTGTTAGTTCATTATGTCTGTGTGTTATTCATAACGTAGGAAATGGCAGACATTTGAACTATTTCACCGCGCTCACATTATTGAAAATATAGGAAATTAGACAAAGCCTTTACTCTTCACGCACAAAGTACAATGTTGGGAGTGATGGCGTTGCCTTTTTTTCTCACTGGTCATTTAGTGTAAATCTTGCAAGGGACATCATACTTTAAACAGCTGATCATCATCATCAAAATAAAACCAAAACCTAGCATTTTAATTTATTTAATTTAATACTGTGTTAAACTACTCATCAAATATTATCCACTTAGTTTTATCTACAGGTTATATTATATGATCACGGCGAGACAGTTGTAATTTTAGCAGTATACCAGCATTCACATCATTCTATACTCTAATTGTATCATTTAATTTAACACAACTTTGTGTATGATGTGTTCACTGCCTGTAAAGTCTTGTACAGCTGGTAATTGGGATAGGGACAGTCGCCAGTTCTGATAAATTGCGTCATATTGTAACAACTATGTTTTTGTAGCTTTACTGCTGTATTTTGTCACTTTCTTGTTGGACAAGATACCATCCTCTACTTTTGCAAAATATGAATTCTGCAATTTAGCAAGGTGTAATCCCTTTAGGCTGCATTCACAAACACTTCGGAGGAGGGGGCATCCAAAAATGAGGAGGAGGGTGCTGTTTTGACATATTTTCTCTGACAGGAAAATTTCACCTTGTAAAACAGAAAAACAGAGATCACATAAAAAAGGTTTGGAAACAGGATGACTTCCCTCACCTGTCAGAAAAAACAACATAATTAACATAATTTCATAAAAAGGGACATTAGCTGTACCTTTTGGCCAATTTTTTATTACCTTTTGTTGTGTGTATCAACTGCAGTTTCTTGTTCTACTCTCTACTGTTTGGCAAAATTCTCTCTCTGTATGTGTGTAAAGACCGTAATCATTGTTATTGATGACAAATGAATTCTAGTCCGGACTTGAATTCAATTTTAAACAATAGCAGTGCTGACTATACATGTAAGGTTGATAAAATTAAAAACTAGATTTTTCATCATGCTTCAGTAGACACACGACAAAACCACCAAAAAATTAGTTAAAGTTACAGCTATAAATGGACAACCCAACACTTATTTCATATCAATCAGAGACCTTTTGAGTACTTCCCTTTAAGTCCCCAAATCCCTTCTAATAAACACACCCCTGATATGTTCAAAGCCCCCCATTAATTCCCCCTATTTGTGAATGCACATAAACTGGTCATCCATAAATCCCTAGCGATGACAGATCCAGTACGGCCAAAATTTTGCACCAATTTGCTTATCTTGTGTCATGAAATTGTACCATATGGAATTATGATCGTATGGATTCAAATGAGTACATTCTGTTCTCACTAATTGGATACTGTTTTTCAGAGCTTTTCTTTTTGGTCCTATGCATTGGTATATTAAGAATGTTCACCAACGACAAAACAGTTTCACATTAGGCAGATGCGAAATGAGTCCTGGTAACATACGGTCGGAGTACATGAAATTTACTTGTTCCATTTGTGTTGTGCCTATACGAGATACCTTAACTGTTATGTGGGGGAGGTCCAGGATTTTAAATTACCGACATTTTTACAAATACTTTAACCTCGAGCTGTTTTTAGAAAAATTCATGAAATTTAAGAAACTAATGGTAACAAGGTCAATAAACTTTCTCTCATTCCACTGTTGTTTAATGATAGCCTACAAAACATAGCGATTCAGTAAAGGTTTTTGTGCGTGAACTCCAGGTCAGTAATATAGAAGAGATAAACATGGATATCAATTTTTAATTGGGAAACTGTTTCCCTAGGAGCAGGTGGTTATTTGTCTGATTTAAGAAAGGTACAGGTGTCATGATACTGTAGCATATAACATAGAACTCTAGGCTGCAACATTTGATAGTATGGCCTGTAACCAAAGTAGATGCTGGACTTATTTTTTTTATTTTTAAGATGCGAAATTCTTTCTGAACAGTGTTGTACAATACAACACTGTCTATGTTGATGTTGTTAAAACAGCAGTGCTGTCATCTCAGTGAATTTTATCATCAAATTAATGGATAATTTTGCAAATATTTAAAGGTGATTTCTCGTAAAGAATTAAAAAAATCTGTCTTACCATGGTCGAATACACACACATGCAAGCTATGGATTATGCCTCAGAGAAATTTTGAGACAATCACCATTTATTGAGATCAGATTGCATTTGATAATATCAATAACTTTACAGCCATTAATTGATATCAACTTCTGGAGTAAAGGCAGGTGTTCTTGTAACAGAAGCCATTGTAAACCATTCATCTTATGAAGATTTTTCCTGTTTGCACGTACTGCATTAGACGATCTTGAAATTGAGGTTTATTAAAATCATACAGTACAGGGTACCTATGACCTTTGACCCATGGGAGATAAGACTACCATTTAGAGTTCCAGATTGTACACATTTAAAGTATTGTCAACTTACACATGTGTATAAATCATAGAAAAGAAATTTTAATTTAGTTTAAAGTATAATTTATCGGCACAAATAGGATTTGATGAATAACTGGATGTGATGAATCTGAACTACTAAGTGTGACAAACTTCTTTGAAATTCCCAGGGAATTAAAACACTGTTGATCTTATTGTATTTGTCATTGATTGAACACTGATCAACAATGAATGTGTTATTTAATCTTCACCTCGTCTCATCATGAGTAATTTTGACAACCAGATTAAATTATGCTTTTGTTCCGCAACATCCCCTAGGCAGAATTGACGAGTGAAATGACACATATTGACCTTTATTAAATCCAAAGAGAGTGGCAAGTTTCACCGAATTGTTTGTCATTTTGATATAACATGTAATCCTCTTTGAAACGTCAGTTTATCATCCCCTGAGGCACATATGTCCTTCGGATGTAATAGATGCAGAAACATAGTCTCGGCACTGAGGTGTGGCAGTTTTTCTTCTCTCTGCCGGGAATTGAATGTACTAGTTGCCAATGTTACCTATAATATCAAGTTATATTGCCTCACTTTGCTCAGTGTGCACTACACTGATGAGAGATTACTTAACTTTGTTGATAACATCACAAACAGTCATATGTAGACCCTCTTAAACAGCTACTGGCCACAGTGCTGTTATCTTCTGGCCAACGTCAGATGTCAGTCTAAACTCTAGCTCTTACAGCTAGCTTCAAATGTAAAATTTAACCAGACAGCAAGCCAGCGACTGCTCCAGCAAGTTCAATCCCAGAATCAAATTGCACTTCCTGTAGTGTTAAAGATGCCAGGAAAAGTATTCCATGGCTCTCAGAAATGGTAGTTACAAAGAGTTGAATAGTAACATTTGTGCTGTGTATAATTAAATCAGGGATGAGGGAAGTCCAAGCATTGAGTTCAAGGTGAAGGCCTGGTGTGTGACGTCATACATCCTTGCTTGTATCTTTCTTGCCTGTGTCTTACGTCTTGCTCGTGTCATCACCTGTGAAATCCATCAGAGTATGGTATCAACAAGATGAAATGATACAGCTTGCAGATTACAGTGTGCCTACAGCTCGCATAGCACAGAGCAAAGTTCAAAGTGTCAGTCATCCGGCTATCTCTCCGCTGACACAGCCATCTCACACTGATCTCCCCTAATTCACACTTTGAAAGAAGTTGGCAAAGGTTTGCGGCCCCTAATTCACACTTTGAAAGAAGTTGGCAAAGGTTTGCGGATATGTGAAGCCATGCACTCAGTGTCAAATGGCAGAGACAAGATGTAAATCTCCCCTGCCGGTAGAACGTAAATACTCAATTTCAATGGGAAACGAGGAGATGTCATTTTTTTGACGTTGATTGATGACATGGACAATTTACATTTCAGTTACCGTTAACATTTCACAGAGAGGTGAGTGGGAAATAGAGGAGCAATACTGTTATTTGGATAGCCTGGCTTATTTGTCATCAGGTGGATGTAAATACACTTCAGAGAATGCAATCTGCTCCTGTTGACATTTGAATTTGTTTATGTTTGTATGGTTATGGTTATGCTTGTACTGATTTGTATTTCTGAGATGAACTGTTTACAACCAAGAAAATATTGCATATTATTGCATATAAGTACCTTTTTTGACTTTGCACTTTCATTCTTTCGGAAATGTTAATGGCACTACAAGCTGTAAAAACTCTATACCCAGTAAAATCTACACTTTATAACTTAATATCAAAGCAGAGAAAAAATACAAAAACGATTAAAGCTGAGTTTTAATATACTTGCAAAGCGAATATTCTGAGTATTTAATAGAATTCTGAAATACTTCTTTCAAGAAAGAGGCCATCAAGATAACTGCCACCAAGAAGTTTATTTCAGGAACACAGTTAAATTCTATATTGGTAATGAAAGAATCTGATCATTCTGATATTTTCATTGTCAATAACTCAGTATGCTCAGTTCCAGCTCCCATTTGCAATTCAACTTGACATTTGTAGCGCTCTGTGGGATGACTACTCAGCTAGCTTATCTCCCAGATGCAGCATAAGCAGCAGATGTAGTAATGGTTTCTGCGCATGCAGCTTTATCATTTACCTCCCGAAGTTCACAGTCACAAGATACAAGTTCATGGACACTACTTTCTAATGTATGGGTGTCATACTTTCAAATTATGTATACACGTCACATATTATCCATGATGGAGAAAATGTTAAGATATAAATGGTGGATAACTGGAGCTGTGTTTTACCAGAAGTTCAAGGTCTAATTGTTAATTATCAGTGATGGTGGTTCCATGAAATGGCAATGGTCTTTGTCAATTAATGTAATGTTCTCAGAGTACAAGGTCACACTTTGTTGAAGCAATAAATTTATAAGAAGTATTGTGTAAAATATTTTCCATTTCTATTGTGTAGTTCCCTCAATTTAAAATTTGTGTTACCTTTATGGCATCTTCATATGTTGTTTGTTGGTTTAATTCCCAAGTTTCAAGTTATGTGCTGTACAATATACTGAGAAGTGTTTTGAAACAGGTCCATATGAACTTAAAACATGATATTTAATTTCCGAAAGGTAA
>LD342638.1:104726-118929 GCA_001465055.1 Ptychodera flava | reverse complement strand
GTTTCACCAGGAATGTGAGACCAGGAGGGTATATCACACAATAATTCAAGGTCATACAAAATGCTTTTCTGAGTCATAAACTCACAAAGTAACATCAATGCAAGTGCTCAACAGAGTAGTATAACTGCAGACATATAATGTTTACCATTACTGTTGACATGGAGATCAAGTGATTGACAGTTGTAGGATATTGAACTGTGAATCAGCCCAACCGTTGATTAATAGTTGTAAAAGCTTCAATTTTAGTGTCATTTTGTGTATCAAGAATGACATTGGAAAAAAACTGAGTGTCTCTCCTGCTATTAAAAAATTAAATGACGTAATGCTGCACATTTTGGACTTGATAATACTTTAACAAAGTATAAATTATTTAGAGTTATTCTAGAATAGCGAAAGTTTGACTTGAAAGCATAGCATCAGAGCTTTCATCTGGCAGTATATTTTATATTACGTTTTCAAGTACATTCTGTGGACACACTTATTTTCCTACCTTCATAATGATTGCAATGTCTTGTTATTTTTACCTGTTACCATAGTTTTTACAAGGACAGACACAGTCGGTGTTTAAATTCTGTGCACTTAGATTTCAACATTCTTCAGTTTTCAAATCATGTTCATAGTCTCTTCATTTGATTCAAATTCAATGAATAGATGTATGCTATGGTAAACATGGAAGTTTTTGAAATTTTCTGTTGGGTTGCATTATGTATATGTTAAAAATTGGAAGAGGGTATGCTCTCCTGCACAAGTTCCTGCACCTGTATCATAATGGTATTAAAAAATTGTGTAAAACTTATAATTAATGCAGTGGCCAAAAGACACTGTTCTTTGACAGAGCATTGTTGTATGTCTGAGACTTGGTTCAAACATAATTGCCTCTTCTAACCCTTTAAGTGCCAAAGTTGATTTTTGTTGCCTTTATACAATATAATGCCAACAATTTCTTTCAGATGTCGACAATTTTTTCTGATTTTCCCAAAATTTTGGTCAAAAAGTGTAGCCCATGAAAATTTATGTCCATTTAGTCCAAAATCATGGAAAAAATTACAGGAAAATTTGTAAAAGTTGGTAAAATGTTGCCCTGATATTTTGGGAAAAAAATTACAGTGCTCAAAGGTTTAATAGGGATGGTGGAGGTGGGGTTGCTGGTGTCTTTTGAAATGGAAGGTTTTAATAGGAGATGGGGAGATGGGGTTTGTTTTTCAAAAGCAGAGATTGCTGTCTCATAACAGCGCTAACATTATGACAGTTTCTATGCACACTAGAATTAATGTCCAAGATATTTTTTTCTGGAAAATAAATCCATTTGCAGACTGAGACTGCATACAGAATAATAATACTGCATTGGATCGTTGAGTTACCTGTAGTCCTAGCTTTGCTGATCCTCAATGATAATGGCTACTGTTAGTTTATACCTTGTAAATTATCATTACAAACTGAACACACTGTAAGCTTAATTTCAACAACCCGAAAATAGGTCATTTTTATGGCACGTACACATCAGGCAACTTAAGGATTCTGTCTTTTTAGCTTTCATATCAAGTGGAGCTTCCTAAAAAGGAATTTATCTGAGTTTCCATCTTGTCCCCAAACAACCATACAGTCTACTATAGAACAGTGAAGCTGACTTTGTTCCAACACAAACGCCACATCAATCTTTCCTGAACCAGATAAAATCAATCAAGGACATGAAACAACCAATTGACAGGTTACCATGGAAACAGGTGCACACACTCCAAGGCCTCCCAACTATCTTGTGTGAACCTTTGAAATGTTAAAACTACATGCATAATTCTGTAGTCATACCATGATATGAGCAATCTTTCCTCGATTATATATATTCTATCATTATTGTTTTTAACATAATGTAGAGATGAAGAAGAAATTTTAAAATGAGTGACAATGGTGTGACATGATGAGTGAATACACAGTAACCCTTGCTGCTGAATTTGGAAATTGAAACTACAAACAATGCGATCAGTTGATATTGTCTGCAATATTGACATGTCATTGAGAGGATTAGGACAAATCATTTGATATAAAAAAGGTATTTGCGAGCTGTTACACTGAATTATGTTATCAGCGAGCGATTAACAGCAGCATGTGTACATCAGATGTCATCATCTATGGAAGATACTCTTTCTGTCCTTTTTTTGTTTACCTATCAATTTTCACATGGAAATATCAGAACTGTTCATTTCAGATTATCCTATTTTTCTTTGCTTCCCGACGTGTGCCGTCATCAAAAGACTATATCTGTTTCCTTTCTAGTCATTGTCGCAACAATTGTGAAACCTGCCAAATCATCCAAATTATTGTTATTATTCTTGACGTTGTTCTTAACAGCTATTTTTTACTGGCAACAAGCCCCCATCAGAGAACTTCCCTTGTCACTGTAACATCATCTTTGGTAGGACTTCATTCTGATTTCAAAAATAGTAGTTTTATGCACTTTTTATTTTTCCATTAACGTAAGGCAGGATATTGTAAAATGACATAATATTTGAAGATGTGCAGGTATGAAGTCATAATCCATGATTGAAAACGCCAATACACTTTAGCCACTGGTGTTGTTTATGTGTCCACTATTGAGGCTTAAAGTTCTAATACACGGTGCATACATAAGTGTTTCACAACTTCAGTTGTAATAAACTTTCATTTTACTATTCCTCACGGATTTGGAAATAGGATGATGAAGATTCTGATGCTGGCTTGGCCAGATCCCCAAAGTGGGTGTACATTAATTATTCATGCCTATGATTTACAGCTCTTACTTCTATTAATAGCAAACATGCTTCATCAAATGTATCTTTGATGATTGTAACACTATTAGCTTGGCCATTCAGAGAGTAGATGACACCCCCTCCTCCAAGTCTCAGAGATAAAATTGTTCAGGCTTCAGCAGTTCTGTAATGGGACTCATGGCTAATCAGAACAGCTGTTCATACCGAGGTGCTGAACAGTGAGATAATATTGCAAGTCCTGAATATGTAGAACCTTCAGCTCTGTGTAGTCCTGCAGCTCTCGATGTTGTCCTGCAAATGCTTACTGATCAGAACTGATAACTGATTTTATGAGTCACTACAATGAATAAACAAATTTTGATATAAAAATCATTGAAAATTTTATCAACAAAGGTGTGTTTATGCCAGTTTTACTGCTATCATCTCAGTATATCCATGTTTATCCATCGATATATTAACAAAGTGTGATGAAAAGTGAAGATTTTACAAAACAAGTTGTATGATATTCGAATATGATTTTAAAAAGAAGCTTTGTAAGAACAATTTGCCATGTCCTTGATGTAGATCTTTAGTATTTCAAAATTTTTAAATTTTTTCATGAATTTGTAGATAACATTCAAGGTTTACCACCTTGAAGTCAGTTAAGATCATTTCGTATATAATGAAAAAAAAAATTTGAAGAAAATGAAACGGCAATAACTTTGAAGGTGCTGAAGTTGGTTGTAACTCTTTTGCCATATACCTATGTATACCGGTATGTCCCTGTGTGCTAATTTTTAACTTGAGTAATGCATGCACTCATACCACATTTAACCTAGAATTTCAATAGTAAACAAAGATTTACATGAATTTAGGAAAGATTTTCTATTCAAAAATGAAACATGGTGTACATCTGTTTGATCCTATGGTTTACAATGGTGCAGGTCATACATACTACAGTACACCAACAAATATGGATTATTCACATTGACAAAGCGCAACATCAAATGATACCAACTGCACAAGTGTGAAAAGCGTCAGATGATGTGCTAATACCTACATTTGGATTACACATCTAATACAGACCCCACTCTGAATATAATTTTCAACATCATAAAGAGTTCAGAGAAAAGTTAGCTAAAACAGATTTTTATGATTATTTTTTTTGATGTTTTTGATTTATTGTGTGAAATCAGAAATATTAACTATAAAAAACACGTTGAGTCTTTTATGGTGCCATTTGTGTGATTTATAATGTTGTCAGAAACAACAGATTTTCGGCAGTGAATACAAAAGAAGTGTAATTAACAGGTTGTGACATCAGGCAAATACATAAAGTATATGATATGGTGACCCATTGGTTTCTGAGCAATTGGAGTGTTATACCTTGAACTTTGAAGGACTGGAGAAATATTGTGAAAATAAGCTAGCTTGGCTCGTGCTTACATAGGAAGTTAGGTATTAATTATGTTAAACGAAAATAATTTCCACATCATCTTAGTAAAAGATCTAAAGATGAAATATATCTGTAAAAATCTAATGAAGTAAGGTTATTGATGAGTCACTGTACACTGATAATGATAGATATCAATTTGAAAGTAATTTTCTGAAAAAACATCTATGTCATACTCCAAACATTTCTGAAATTGATGTGAAATTCCAATATTCTGAATTTCAAATATGATATTAATAGTTGATTTTGGAGGGATTGATTTTAAAATAACAAGTTGAATTTGTCACAAACTACTACATCGCCAAAAATACAAATATGTTGGAAATACCAAATGAAGAATAAATGCATGTATAGCAAAGAAATATAAAATATTGATAGTGACGCTGATCTTGGTTGACTGCAACCAACAAAGTACACTTCCCTCATTCGGAAACAGACCTGTAACACTCCACCTTGAGACACTATTACCGTTTTACTATTGCACTTGAACTGATTATGTGGCAATGCCCCTCCTTAGTTTAACCAAATATGTGAAGTTAAAAACATTCAATTTTATAAAACAGATACCCCTCTTAGTTTAACCAAATATGTGCAGTCAAAAACATTCAATTTTATATAACATAGATCCCCGTTCTCAGTTTAACCAAATTTGCGCAATCGAAGACATTCAATTTTATAAAATGAAGGTGTGTGCAAGTAAGCAACACTTAGTCAAAGTTTAGATTGATATTATAATTAAACCTGTCAGACCTATCAGCTTTATGAAGATGTGAAACCAAAAATTCAGGTCTGAAAGGGTTTTAAGATAGATTTCCTAATAAAATTCCACAACTACAATCATGATAAACCACTAAGATTATTAAATGACACGTTAGTTGACAGGCCAGTTGAAATTAATTTTCTTTTAAGAGTCATTATTTGCATGTGGTAACGATAATTAATGTACCACTTTTTTGAGTATTAATGCATTTTGAAATTTATTCACTGGTCTGGAATTATTGATCATTAAGGAGGTCAGAGGTCACCTAGAAAACTAGTTTTTCAGACATACCAAGTTGTAAGATTGTACATTCTCTTTCCTCACCAGATTTGCAATGTAATTTAAGCTCCCCTGCCTGTTTCCTGTACACAGGTCCATACTCACCTCTGAAAAGAGTGGGTCTTGGGTTATACCATTACCATTGGAAGGGTGTAGATAGTATTGTCAGTGTTCATCAATGATGTGCATGGATATGAAATGGTTTTTGTCTGACATTATTCTCACTCAGATGTATTCAAATAGAGAGTAAATCAACTAAATCGATTTTGGAATGTAAATTTTTTTTTGATCAAAAAATATTCTTGTGAATTGCTTGCCAGATCACCTGTAAATTTTGTATCCATATCCTGAGGATATATTAATTCAGGTGTGTTTACACAAAAACACCATTGTGTGTTTATAGTTTATGTTAATCCATTATGAAGATAGTGGAAGTAAGAATATGTCTGTAAACAATTAGACCACAGTTATTTTTATATCTGAAAAGAATAGAAATTTACATCGTTAGATTCATAGCAGCTGGATTTCTTGAAACTTTACTTCCCAATGTTGCCTGTACAACATTTTAGTGATCAGGTTTGGTCAGGAATCTATTCGCAAGTTTTAATGTGTGAATTACCCTGATGTATGACCCAAGAAATTGTTGTCATGGTAATGGTGTCTGTCTGTCTGTGCAGACCAGGGGCTGAAAAAGCTGTATGTCGAGTCTCAAAGGAGACCTTTCCAAAGTGTATAACCAGGTACCTGTAAGGCACAGATCCATCAAATCTGTCGCTTGATAATGTTGAATTCTGACTTGCTACGAGTTTATAATTTATGTTCAGATGCCTGATGATCCAAAAACAAGTTGTGATGAAAAGCATCTCTAATTAGCCACACGTAACTAGTAGCAGACATCAGTGAAAGGTGGTCATTAAATAATTCAGCATATTTACTATAAAAAGGAGAATGCCCGTCTCCCTCAGAGAGCTCTGTCTAGATCAGCAGAACCGTACTCTGATTTACCTTTCAAATTACATGGAGACCAGAAAGAGCATTTCATTAGATTTATTGGAGCAGACAAAATCTGTATTGATGTAGAGCTGTCAGTGTAAAACGCAATAATTTACACAGGGATTGATTTCACCATTATGCTAGGGAGGTTTGGTTGCCATGTTAGATATGACGGGTATTAACTCTCCAAGCTGAGTAATTGTTGTCGAAATGCAACAAGATGGTATTTCTGTGTCACATGTTCAGAGAGAATTCCACCAGACAGATTTCACTCAGGATCAGCAGACATCATTCAGTGAACTGAAATCAAGCAAATTATAAAAAAAAAATTTCTCACTGTAAGTGATATACCGGCCATACTGGGGATTTTGAACAGATTGTATGATTTCAGAGTAACACGTATGCTGAAACATAATTCACGGAAAACGGCTGTCTACCTATTTTAATGCTAAATTAGGATGCATGCAATTATCGCAAAATTTAATGCAAATTCTAGAACACAAGGCACTCGCTTCAGAGCACATATGGACTGAAGAACAATATGCTGACGTATTATTACAGACTCTTTTAAATGCAAATCTGACACTTTCTTGACAACTGGTGATAGTATGTAGACAATGTTGTCAAATACTAAGTATATAGCCATATACTGATTCAAGTAATTTGACAATTTGGTCACAGTACTTATTAAATCAATTTTCAAATTAGCAGGAATTATCTTGAGGGATTTGTTTGCCAAGTGGCTTGTTTGTCATTTTGGATCTGATCTGTTGAGATGGACCTGTCAGATTGTGAAAGTATTTATGAAGACAAAAGTGATTTTATTGCTAGCTAATGCTGGATGGTTTAAGTGTCATTACAGTGACAGTGAGTGGCAAAATTTTCTTGTTAGGGCTAGACGCAAATATACACATATTGTGGTCACTAGTCGTCCAGCCTTTTTTCCAGTTACCTGTCAATGAAATGACAGATCAACCCAGTAAATTGTGCCAGTTTTGCCCAGTTACAAGATTACTCTACATGTCATTTCACAGAGGAAGGCCAGCTGTCTGGAGATTTGGTCTCATATTATTTCAAGGGATTTTAGTGCAACCTATATCATCCACCCACTATTTCAGATGGCCTTGTTTGGACATATTGCTTCATGCAGTTCCTCCAGGAATTGTGGGCTGCACACTGCATCAGGATGAGTTAATTCCAGTACCTGATTTATAATTCTGGGAAACTTTTCTTCCAGCTTGATACCCCCATGTGGCAAAATGAGAATTAATGTTTGGAGGTCCACCCAAAATAATTGTTATGCTGAAGGTTACTTGTGTATGAGGATGTGAAACGGTAGTGACACCTCCCCTCCCCCTCCCCCACCATTTTCATCCTTTCTTTTGAAAGAAAATGGTTGAAAGTTTCCTTGAGGAAGCTACGTCTTCAATTTTGAGACGCATACTACGAGGAAAGTCTGAGGTAAAGTTTTTGTCTTTCATTTTGACACACATTACTACCTCAATGAGGGTACCGATGATAAACAGTCACCCTGCCTAAAATGAAAATTCGCTAGGCCATTTGAATGGCAAACCTCTGAAAAGTACCATTGGGGTTTAGTGTATCAATTTTGCACAATCTGCGTATAATTACTACGGCAAATATTGACAATTGATATTAAAGAATTTAATACACCTTTAAAATATGGTACAAAAAGATAATGTAACTTTAAACAGGAAAGACATAATTCAAATAATAACTGGACTCTTTAAACTGGATGTGGATATTAGGCTGCAGTTGTGTGTGATCATACATGATCATACAAATTTCACTTTGCCACTTCTTTTGCAATAACAAAACAACGTGAACGGGTATGCATTTAAAGTCTGTTTTACAGAGATTTTACCCAGGCAGATGGATTTCTGTTATATTGAACGTCAACCCTGTTCACCATCAGGTTCGGCCCTGGGTTTCGGCCCAAATTCATTGTTAGTAATGGGTGACTCTGGACCTGTTCCATGGAAGGAGGGTAAACAGAATTTCAAAATCTTTGCTTATTATGGCATGGCAGCAGTGGGCCAGATAGACTGTTAGACTGAATTGCAATTGGAATCTCCCAGGACATCAATGTCACTGAACCCATGAATAATAGACGTAGTAAAGTGCATATAGTTTTCAACCTTGAATGAGACGTAGGCTGTTTGTCTAGTACTATTGAGGCTTTGTTGATCCCATTTCACATCAACATCTAAGTCCATTTTACTGTAACAGCAAATGCAAGTTCTTAGTACATGTACAAAGCTGTATTTATTTTTAGACTAGGAATACATTTATGTGACGTCGCATATGAACTGCCATGTTGCATTTCTGATACACCTGTAAATCTAAATGTGAATTGACGGGGAGTTTTTGTATTTCAATAAATGACCCTTGCCGTAGGTTATTCCAAATGTGTGAAATGACATTTGGTTGATATGTGTGAAAGAAAATGTATACACAATAATCACTGGCAACGTATTACTTTGTTATGAAATCACTTCTCATTGTACAGAAATGAAGCAATGATCTTGTAATTGGTAAGGACAGTTTGATCCAGATATCTTAACAAAATCTTGTGGTTTGTTTTTTGTTTACATAATTTTTCACTTTCATAATCTAGTGGGCTTTAACGGATCAAGTTTTCAGGCATACTCTTATTAAACTCATGAATTTTTCATGAACATGCTTTGTTTGTTTTCCAAGAGAGAAAAAGTGAAGATTGAAAAATGCGTTCAATATATTGTATGAGGTCTTTTGATTCATGGAGTTAGGTTTCCTCTGTTCCAGCTTAGTTTTGGACTGCTTTTCCTGGAATGATGAAAGTTTTCATTCAAGGATCGTGGTAACTCTGGTCCTTTCATTCCGTACGTGTGATATGACAGCCGCTTGTCACTTGCAGCAAGAGCAGATGGGAAACATTTGAAAGAACTGATGACAACTCCAAACATCAGACATCAATGAAGTCTGTAGAATCAGATACTTTTCATCAAGGTGGTGACCTCCCTATCGCAACATTGCTGGTGAGCAGCTATATTAGACAAGTGAATACCTGCCAATATCAAAGGCAGCGTGATAGAAACCACGTTCCTTGGATCATGTGACGTAGAAGCTGTCAATCATATTATCTATTTCCTATGACATGTGTGGTTCTCATCTAATCTCAATATGCTGATGGCAAATTGAATCCTATCAATTCTCAATGATTTTGAAATGTTTTACTGATTTAAAAAATTTATGATTGTTTTCTGTCACGTCTGAACAGGGATTATGATGCAACATGATTAAAATACAGCCTTGATACTTTATTTGTTTCAATTTTTCACTAGGTATCCTAATTATAAACCATAAAAATGTCATCTTGACTGAATTCTTAGAATTGACACATAGTTTGTAAACAAAAAGGAAATCGTCGACAATCAGTCAGTAAAGTATAAATACCAGTTCAATGATTTGGCCCAAACACATTGTTATCAATGGTTGTTGTGGAGTGGACCTTTATTTTTTTGACCAGAAAATGGGGTGAGCAGGTGAATCCCTGCATAAATTAATGCAAGTTTTTGCTTCAGTTACTATCAAATTTGTGATAACTTTTGTGTTATGATATCAACACAGAGCAAAGCAGCTGTCAGCAAGCAACGTGTTTGTTCCACGTCACCTTGTTGCTAGAAGCTAAACAAAGGGGTCGTTCCATAAGCCGATTTCGAGGGATGGTTTGGGTATGTAATCAGAAGTGAGACATGATTAAGGTAGTAGACACAGTCGCCTTGAGATGTTTTCAAAATGTCAGCAGATAAGGAGAGCAGAAAATGAAATTATACAGTGCCCATAACAGTTACACAATATTATCCACAACAATTGTTTATTTTTGTCATAATTATCAAAAGTTGTTAACCATAGATCATACCATCTGCAGATTCCACTTTTTTGATGGTGCTGAATAATGCAAGAGAGTGAAGAAGCTACATTATTCAAATAAAGAACATAATATTAATAAGGTATACAAAGGTTGTTTGACAGATACCATGAAACAGCTACTTTGTAGAAATTATGGAAATAACGACATTTTATAACATTTATGTAGACTAGATCAGTGAAACTGATTTAGATTATTATAGGTCTGCTTCTGAAAAACTGATGTTACTTCAAAGGAGTGATATAATTTGGCTATTTATCATGCAAGGTTTTGCACGTCACGCTCCCTTCCCAATTTACAAAAGAAAAATTATTCCCTCTTTGGATGCTAAGTTTGGTGATGCATAAATATTTAGATAAGTGTGTCATGGTGTATTTCAATAAGTGGTTGCACGGTTGCTGGTAGTTGTGGCGCAACTGTGTAAATTATTTTAGACTGTCATAAATAAGTCTTCCCTTAAAACATTAAATGTTTATAAAAACCATTTGATATCTTTTCATGATACCCGATGTGCTATCAATAAAGACATCTGCTTTCATCTCATCAATATACTATAAACTCAACCCTACCAGCCATTTTTTTTTCACAGACCTTGTCAGAGAAAGATCGCTCTCATTTCCACAATACACTGGTCTTTCTGAGATACTGTCAATGACTTTTCCACGAAAAAGTGCAGGGAAAATATTCAAGTATGTTTATAAAGTGGAGCATGTTTAACAAAGTACAAGGGTCTATGACCTGTAGAGTACTGATGTCTGCTGCGGGAGTTGATATTTTAACTGCAGACAGATAAAGCATTCAGGAATAGCTTCCTAGCTTCTACTGATCAATACCATCTGTACAAGTGCTGTAAATTTTCATTCATCCATGGAGAAGTTCTTGTAAAGTGCTATTTAACTGACTGAAAAGTTATCGCTTCAGGTTTTGTGTTTCGCGTGTTCAGTTTTGATAGAGTCAGCATGCAAATCACCCCATGAAGTAAATGTCAATGCATGAGGAATTGTTAGAAGTGTATTAGGCCAGACATGATAAATCTTGTAAAATATATAATATAATATTATAAGCAGTGAATAATAATGTAGATGATGTTAGTTTGAGTGATTTGGCTCAAGATTTGGCATATTAATATTTTTGCTTCACCTTTCAATTTGTATTCCTGGTTGGTTACACCATCCAGCTCCTTTTTACAAAAATACATTCGAGTCGAATTTACTTCATAGACATTTGCTGTTTGATATAGCCATATACCAGGATAGTTAATATTTCTTGTAAACATTAAACAAAGACAAGATCGAATTGCTCTCATTTCATTCAATGAATTATCGAAGAAGCTTTGAATGTCAAAAAGGCAAAGTGTACCAATTCATGAGAAATTAGTGTCTATTTCATCAAATAAACGACAAAGTACTTTGTAGCTCCCTGCTTGAATAACGATAACTTTATTAAATACAAAAGGCCAAAGGTGACAACGTATATCCAGCCATTTTCTGTTCCCAGTACATTATTATTTTTGCATAAAAAATACAGGTTGATTGAATGAAGTCCACACTTGTTATTTAGTACAAACTTCAAAACACTGGAATGGCTGGAACGACATAATTTAGTCCTACAGTGTGATTAGTAGGTAACCTTTGACCCCAAATCAGTATATTAAAGGGACAAAGTCGGCCATTTTCATGAATTTTGTTTGATACAAGATACTACTTACACTGTTTGACATGTTGAAAAATTATGAATGAGTCACCATTCATATATTCGACCCCGGTTTTAGAGACGATAAACGAAACCATTGCGAAAATGAATTAATGGTCATGACCATTAATTCACTTTCACAAAGGTTTCATTTAATTTGTCTAACAACGGGGTCGAATATATGCATGGTCACCCATTCATTCAGTATTTTTCAATATGTCAAACAATGTAAGTAGTATATTGTATCAAACAAAATTCATGAAAAGTGGCCGACTTTGTCCCTTAAATGCTTGACTGTACAAATTACCACCCGGAACTGTTCAACTCTCTGTTTGTTTATTTGGCCCTACCTGTACAATAATTCCCTCAATGCACCAGCCGATGAAGAAAACATAAGATATCACAATAACAGAACTTTCCTGGAAATCTAAATGCATCCCACCATATCATATTTTGTTGCCCAATCATGGATAATGAAACTGAAGTGTAGGTGTTGTCAAAGAGATACGCCAGCTTTTGACTAAATGATGTCACATCATGAATACACAGATTGATTGGACGACAGATCTGACGATGGCACACGACAGTGTTGGTCAAAGATTTTGTTTTGAAAAGTGTCTGTAAAAATGTCAAAGTATTATCAGAAATTACCAAATAAAATGATGGATTATTGATAAATATTCAAAGCTTAAAAACTTTGTCAGTGGATCAGTAATTATTTTCTTGTGGTCGTGTACAATCATCAAAGATGGAAATTGATTTTTTTGATATGTTTATTTGTTTGTATTAATCCAAAGGTATCAGAGGAATTGTGTAAACATTGCAGATGATGAAAGTGTGTAATCATTAAATCGAGTGAAGTCTCTTGTTTTTGCCAAAGCAGCCTGTCAAACTCATAATTTTTAGCTTAAAGTTGAACCATCTTGAGTCAGTTATATATTATTGAGAACCTAGACTCATCAGACCAGTGAGGCTGTATATTTCTTTTTGAAAATAATTATTCAATTATTATGAAAAGAATTATTCAACGCTGATATCTGATATTAATTACACGTTTTACTAATACCAGAGAGAAACCTTCATAACTGAATTGACAAAAATGTTCATAAATTTTATACACATGTTCTCATCCTGTCATTTTCCAGCATATCTGTAAGTTTCCTAATTGTCAGTACCTGTACCCACTGTAGAATGTTTACGTCTTACGTCAGCTGTCACTTTGTGTAGGTTGTCTTTATATCTAGGGCTGGCTCTAAACACACAAATCCACAAAATAAGCAATATGAAATTCCAAATTGACTTTTCCAATTCCATTACCATAACCACGCATCTTTTCAATAACCTGTTTGTGGAGAAATGTGAGAAATAAAATCAAAGGTAAATAAGCCTTGAAGTCTGCCATCTTACTTTCTGGGTTGCCTCTGAATTCTTGGAGTCAATTTAAGAATTTTATTAAATGTGAGATACAGTAATAACTAAAGTGAAGTAATAACATTGGTAGAACTTCTCACAAATGTCCACTGAAAGGACTAAAGGCATTTGGAAACACACACCCACCATACATGTATTAATATTCATGCACACTTTTGAAGAGATATTGTGAAATTGTGGAGTCTTTTTACTTTCTATTTCATCCTTAGCAGTATGTTGAATTCAAGGAATACACATCTTTCAAAAAAAAAAAAAAAAAACCAGAAAAAAGGGGTTTTGAAGAGCATGCACTTTTGAAAGTGATATCTATAAATATGAAAAGCAAAATTATGCATTATTTTTTGCATATTTAAAATATGTTTACAATCTACTGAAAAAATGTTGCTGATGCAGCCTTTGCTCTTATTATTTGTGTATTTCTTTCTATCGGTGGAATCATTGATTCATTTCATCACAAAACTTCAGCTTGTATCCACTATTTTCAGTGGAATTATTGAACCAAGTAAACAATGAATGATGGGGATTAAGTGGTAATGAAAATTTTGTCAACACTGCAAAGGTTCTTATCTGTAGACTTGTATAAATCAGACACAACAAACTCTCCGAGATATTGATAGTGTGCAAACTCTCCGAGATATTGATAGTGTGCAAATCTACCTGTGTACAAATATATGTTGTATCATGTTCCTAAAATTTTATCTACTAGTTTGGATTATTTCTCTCAGAACAAAACTTTTCATTTTTTGGTGAAGATCTCATTGCCTAAACACAAATTAAGCCAGATTCATAAATCTACAAGTGTTGACCATTGCTTTGTATTACTCTGTTCTGTTATTGCAGAGTGGTGGTTCCATGGAAGAGTTTGCAGCAAAAATGTCAGGATTTGAACAACAACACCACCATCTTTTACGCTGCTTGGAGAAAACGACAGTAAGTGGAAA